>CAJVQC010000096.1:0-16942 GCA_910592285.1 Racocetra persica | reverse complement strand
CTGATGGTATTCCTGAATGACTATTCAAAAAAGGAGTTAAGAAGCAAACAAAAGGGTATAAAGCAAGTTCTTGAAGAGTGAAAACTTTGGTCTACAGAAAAGATTCCACTGATATGTGAAAAATGTTCTGGAAAATGTGCTAATAATGACTTAGAAAGGTTGAATTGTTGCGCACAAAGAATTATATCGTTGTAGCCCAATTTTCTTGAACAACGATCCTTGTTAGAAAAATCTGTAATTAATATGAGCATATTTTTGAATGCTATCCAAAGTTTTATTGCGAGTGTAACTTTATTGAACGATATTGGGGTTTTACGAAACAAAAAACAAGAAGGTCATGCAATTATAATTATAAGGATTTAGTAAATCTTGTTCCAGAAGTTCTTAAAAACATTTCTATAACCATCATCTACAAATTTTCTTGTAAATCATGAGATATATAGATGCATATAAATGATTAAAGGTGTAGCTGCTGAGTGAACTGTTAATCAGTATAAGTCACATCATTGAATTCTGGATAACATTGAGCAAATAATGAAATAAATGAATGAATATATAATATTCATAATAAATGTTTGCTTTTATCGTAAATAATTACTATATTTATGGCTTTATTATTTAACTTCGAATAGAAAGACTGTGATTTAACAATTGTACTTAAATGTCTTAAAATCGATACCAATATAAATAAAGAAATTATTAAAAATTCTATTAATATATTTATGGACTTAATTAGGCATCGCAATCTGCGATGTGCTTATATATCGCATTTTAGATGATTGACCAATCAAATTTCAAGATCAGGTGTAACATAGCATGATCAGGAAGATTCAAAACAAATATTCGTTTTGGCAAAAGTTACTTATAACTCAAAATTTCATATATGAAACTATCTTTCACGCACTAACAAAAAAAATTCCTTGCAAAATTTTACTATAAATTTCTCCTATATTGTATCCTAACTCTACCTAACTCTAACAAAACAAAAAAAATCACAGTTACTTTAGTTGTTATAGAACAAATTATAATTTATATATATAGATGCGATGTATAAACACATCGCAATAGGCGATGCATATATTTATCCTATATTTATTATATTACTACCTTGCATTACTACTTTGTATTATTACTTTGCATTATTTCTTGGTGTAATACTCGCTATTACTATACTTTTATCAATTAAACACAAGTTACGCATATGCCAATGCAATTTATTTATACAGGTAAATTTTACTGTTATTGCTAATTCTGTTTAAATCCCAATTTAAAATTTTAATTTTTTTTATGTTTCGATGTTTTACACAGATATCCAAACTAAAAATGCAAGATTTAACCAGTGAACATTTTTTGTACGTAAGTTTAGACAGTCTAATCATTTATTCTTTACAGAATTGACCTGATATTTTTGTATAATTTAAAATAGCTGTATAAAAATCCATAGGTCTATGATGATTTGCACTAAAAATAAACCATATTGGTACTGCTTTTTTTTTTTTATGCAAATATTGTTAGGTTTAGAATTGGGAAAGGCATGGCATATAACAAAATTTCATATTAATTTTTTTGTTTGGATAGCGCAAAAAGTAATCTTATAAGCAAATTTTTAAGTTGCAGACAATTTTTTTTTAAAAAAATTATTTTATATTAAACTGGTCTGTGGTCTAATTGCTAAAAATCACAGAATTATAAATTCTTTTATGCGATATAGAATTAAATTTGAAAAGCTTTAAATAAGTTTAAAGCATGTAATATGATTGGTTAAAACGAATCATGTGATTAAATATAGCAATTTTATTGGTTGAATTTACGTTTATTATATGTTTTAATTTAGTCAAAACATATAAAAATACTTTAACTTTAAACACTTATAACTTTTTATATAAGTTTTATTTTAAAAAACTAACTGGTAATTTGATAGAAAACATTACAAAAAACAAAGTTACTGGTTTAGTTTTTTAAAAATTTATTTGTATAAAGTGCTAATAGATTTTAAAGTATATATAATTTACTAGCGAGTTAAGGTTTCCGGTATCATACAAAAAAAAGATAAAAAAAATTAAATATAATCTTATTTATTTTATAATTATAAATAGAACAAGATTAGTTAGTGCTCTCTATTATAAAATTGCTAATATCTCAAAATTTTGACTAGATAACCTTATAGTATAATATAAGGAAAAATAGTTCTTTCACAATTTTACTTTATTTTAATTTTAACTCTAATCCTAATTTTAATATTAATATAAATTATATTGTAAGTATAGTTTTGCTATAGGAAGCATACTGTATATGAAGACATTAACTAGATTTTTTCTTATAAATATATTTAAATTCTATTATATAGAGATATACAAATATTCTGTAGTTATTTGTAATTTTTAGATTCTAATATGATTTATATGTTATTTTCTTTTTATATCAAGTTTCTTACAATATTTTAATATATAGTAAATAGTTCATTACTCTGTATAGTTAGAAATTTTTATCTAATTAGCAAGATTTTTTTTTTTAGTAATAGTTTCTTATAGATTTTTAGTTTATTTTTAGATTTTTTATAGTATATTAGTATCTGTTTTCATATATATATATTTGTTTTTTTTTATCTTTTTTTTTATGTCTTTTTTATTCTTTTTTTTTTCTTTATAAGAAAGTATTATTAGATTAGTAATATTCTATTGTAGGATAGGAATTTTGATGAAGCTAGCTATATACTAACTATTAATTTTAAAAAAAATAAGTTCAAAACAAAATTTGAATCTCTGAGAGAAATCAAATATGACTTCAGCAAATTATATCTAAATAAAACATAGCAGTTTAATGATTTATTCTAACTGCAAATAGAAGCTTTGGCAACTGTAAGATAAAACTGAATAAATTTTAATTTTAGTAAGATAGTATAGAATATAGTTAATATATACCTATATAGTAGTTTATTTTAATCTATAAATAAAAATGAACAAGGTTGTCTAAAAAAAATTTTTATTATATAATTTTATATATATTAAATAAAATATAAAAAAACTTAAAGAGTATAATAAGAGTTCTGATATTTATTATCTAATATTCATTTACTATAAAGCTCTACCCTCTTCTCTCCAAGTAATATTTTTATTAACTAATTAAATTTTAGTATTATATTGAGATAAGATTTGGCTTTATTCTTTTATCTTCTAAAATATTACCTAATAAATATCAGCACTCTAATTTAATAAAATAATTAAATTATTATATTTTTAAATAATATATTAGCAGATTAAAAATTTAAAATCTATTAGTGATAATATTTTGAATATTCTGCTTATATAATAACTACTGTTTTTTGCTAATTAGTTAAAATAGAATTTTTGTAATTTTGGTAATATTAACAAGATTAAAAATTATAGAATATTTATATATTATATAAATTATAAAAAAATATACAAGCTAGCAAAAAGTAATACAAATCTAAGATAAGTTTTTGTAACTGTATAAATTAAAAAATTAGAAAAATAAATATTTATATAATAAGATTTAAACAAAAAAATAATATAAACTTTTAATAGTAACTATCTAAGAAGATTATATCTAAAGCTAATATAAGAAATATAACAAAAATTAAATAATTTTTTATAAGAATCTGTTTTTATATCTATTAAAAAAGAAAGGTAGTAAGATTTTAATAAAAAATAATTAATTGAAGATTCATCAATCAATCAGAGAATTTTATATATCAAATGTGATGCAGTAATCTTGGATCAGGTGTAAGTTATTCTTATATTGTCATGATTCTCTGCTGATCTTCAAAATTTATACCTGTTCTTTAAAGTATATTAATTTTATAACCATGCTTATAATATTTTAAATTTTTATGCTTTCAGGTAGATTATACTAAATCAAACGTGAAAAAATAGAATCTATTGAAGACAATATTGTAAGAATTTGCAAGCCTATACACTTAGCAAACTGAAGTCTAACACTTATTAATTTTATTTAGTAAATATTATATTCTCTTTTATTGATCAGTATATTTGACTATCTGTTCAAGTTCGTAGTATTTACCATCACACCATACTCTTTAGTTAATTTATTTAGGGCATATAGATCTTGAGTTGTTCAAGTTTATAATATTTGCTTATACTATCTTTTAATTAGGTCCTTTTCATTTCATTAACAATCAGTGATGTAAATTGAATCTGCACAATAGGCGTAGCACATATAGATTTAAATTTGCACATATATCAGTGCTCTCCGAATATATAAAGCGCGTATAGATTTCTTTTTTTATATGCATTTTTGTTGTGTTTGTATCAATAAAAATTTTTTGAATTTATAATACTGCCAACAATTACTTCACCGACAACTTAATTCACCGACAATTAATTTACAAACAAGCTTATTTTGTGACAATTAATTCGCAGGCAAGTCTATTTTACAACGAAAATGTAGTGCTAGATGATACTTTACTTCGGCTCTGATAACAACATTATCACTTTCAAAGAATAGCTAGTTTGTATTAGATTATCATGATTTCTATCATAAGTTATTGTAATAATTCTTTTACAGAACTTAGTTTATTTCACTGTTAGCTCATTTTATAGACAAAATAGTTCTGGGCATTGTTATTATGGTTAGGTTTAAAATTATAGTTAAGGTTAGTGCAAATTATAAGAAAAACTTGTTGGTGAAATAAGCTGTTAGTAAAAACTGTCTGTGAATTAATTGTTAGTGAAATAAGCTTGTCTATAAATTAATTATCGATGAAATGACACAGATCCCTCTATTTAATTTATTCTTAAAATAAATATTTTTTTAACTTAGGTAAGTTATTTAAGTTTATACATATATTTCTTTATTTTATTATTCAGCAAATATAAAGAGTTCAATCTTACAGTATTTATACTATTTCTTTTATTTATAATATTTGGTCTGTACTAATACCTTTTAATTGATGTATGTAGATATATGATTATCTGGTAAATATAAAAATCTTTGATTAGTTGGCATATTCAGTCAAGTTTATAAGGTTCATAATTATATCTCTTATAGCTGACCTTATATATATAGATATATGTTAAGTTCATTTCACTGATAATCAATTTATAGACAAGTTCATTTCACTGATAGCACATTTCACTGACAATTATTTTTTATAAACTGCACTAACCTTAACTTTAATTCTAACCTGATTCTAACAAAATGACTAGAATCACTTTGTCAATGAAATAAACTTGTCGATAAATAGATTGTCAGTGAAATGAACTTGTCAGTGAGTTAGTTGTCTGTGAATTAAGCTGTTGATAAAGTGATTGTTAGTGAAATACGCACCAGGCATATCATTGAGAAAAGTGTACTTATAAATCAATCAAATAATTGCACTTATAAAGAGAAGTACATTTATAGAAAACCCATATTATGCACTAATTTACTTACTAAGGTTCTTTGTTAATGAGTATATTTTAGAGGCCAGATCCATGAATATTTATGGTTAGAAATGATATCCAATATTTGGTTACACAAAATTCATGAATAGTCGAGAGTTCATAAATAATATAATTGATCTGTGTATATTCGTGAATATTCACGTGAATATTTGTGATTATAAGTAATAGTATGGGTATCTATCAAAAATCCAGATATTTATCCAATGCTATTTACGAACATTCAGGACTTGCAAATATTTACTGAATAGTCATGATGGATATTTAAAGAATCCTATCTCTAGTATATTTAGATAAATAATTCATATTCATAGTATTTATTATATAAATATTATAGCTATTTAGTTTTATTTCATTCTTATTAATTTATTCAGTATTCTGTATTGATATTTGTTATTGTGCTTTTTCATTTCAAAATAAAAATAAATTAAAAAATGAATAAATAGTAAGTTGAAGAAAAAAAAAATCATAGAGATAAAATATATTAATTCCACCAATTTAAACTTTTTAGTACTGTAAAAGATTATATACAAGACCCAGATTTATTATATTCCACCAAATTTAAAATCTATAGTAGATCCAGATCTAGTACATACTGAGCATTTATATTGTAGCAAAGTAAATTCTAAAGTATATACGTACTTTATATTTATAATAAATAGTCTAGGTTTTTAAAAATATCAGCATTTATTTAATAGAAATCCTGTAATTTACATATAGGTCTAATTAATAGAAGATCTAAGGTTATTTCGTAACAAGAAAAATTTAAAGTACATACGTTCTTTGTACTTATAATGAATAGTTTAGATATTTGAAATTTTATGATTTGCAAAAGTATAGTTAAAAAATTATTAATAAGTTATACGTACATACATATATACGTATTATAACAAAAAAAAAACCTATGGAAGGGATAAAATTTGAATATTAATTATAGTTAAGACTTGGGGTATCTTTTGTATGAGATAGATTTTTATACGCTATATAACTTACATGAAAGTATAGTATGCTATTGTAGTTCAGCACTTCAACATTGGTTCTAGTTTTCTTTTTTATTAAAGATATGCATATGTATATATATTTTACAAAAAACTTCATATTTACAAATCAGGATTTTCATTAATTAATTTGCGTCACAATTACTTAGTAAATATAGATCATTTTTTCTATTAACTTGCGGATTATCAATTAAATGATAAATAATACTATTCTAAATAAAATTAAAGATTTAGCAAGAATATTTTATTATTAAAATATTGACTAATAAAAAAAGATTTGCAAATACAGATATTAAAAAACTAGTATCTCTTCTAGACTATCTAAATTAAAAGTTTAAAAAGACTGACTAGAGTAATAAAAATAAAAAATATTAAATAAACTAAAAGTAAAAATATTAAAATTTGAGTAAACTTTATAAAAACTAAGTAGATAATAGTAATAGCTATAGTAACTTACAAGTATTTGTTCTTAAAAATTAATATAAATTATTAAAAAACCCAAATTATTTAGTAAAAGTAAATACTAAAAGCTCTAGCAGATAATTTATTAAAAATAGTTATTTTATAGATAGTTTATTTAAAAGTATAACATAATATATATATTTTATAAAATATTTTAGATAAAATTAAATTAGATTAATATAGAAAACTTAAATTAGAAGATTTAAATAAAGAATTCACAAGCAGATCTTAGATATAGTATATAGAAAGTAACTATTACAGATTAAAATAAAATTAGATTAAAATAAAATTAAGAACCTTTTTTACTTATTTTTAAAGTTTATAAAATTCATATATACTCTTTATTAATAACTTTAACTCTAAATTTGACCTTTAATGCTAAAAAAAATTCTAAAAAATATCTTCTAAAAAATTTAAATTTTCTTAAAAATTAAAAAAATTTTATTTTAATTTAATTTATTTTAATCTGTTATATTAACTATAGTAATATCTTTTAAATAGATAATAACTAAAATTATATATATGTCTATATATATATTTGTTAAAATATACTATATTTAGAGCTTTTGAAGATATTAATAATTTCTTATATATTTAATAAAAGTAATAAACCAAAGAGGCTAGCCTTAAAAAATAAAAAAATAAAAAAAACAAATATTAAAAAAAACAAAAATTATAAATTTATATTTAAAATAATTAAGCTAATTTGGTACAATAATAATATTTTTTTAGATTTTATTTACTTTTCTTAAAAGAATTAATTCTAACTAATTATTAATTAATTTTAAAACTATAAGTTTTTTATTCTTATATATAATATAAATTATAATTAAATATTATAAAAAGTAAAAAACTTTAACTATTATAAGCCAATTACTACTCAAAATAATATTTGAAAATCAAATTTTATTTTTGATAAAATCTTAAAATACTAATAATTACATAATTATAAATAAATATAAAGATCTGCTAATACTATCTCCACTTTTACTAATACTATCTTCTATATACAGTAGTCTAACTACTATACTAAATTTTAGTTATACGATTTATATAATAAAAATAACTAATTAAATTATAATATTAGACTAACTCTAACTCTAAATCTAACTTAGTTTAAAGTTAGAATTAGAAATAAAGGCAACTAAACTATTTGAAAGGTGATATTAGCAAAAATAGGTGGTGGTATTAGCAGGTCTCTAAATATAGAGTTCGCCAGGGCGGCCCCCAAAAGTGCGGGTCAGATGATAAGATACCACAACCACTGCATAATTTCTTAAAAAATGGTTGAATCGTCTAGCCTCCGCATTCAGCTTTATTATTGTAAAATTTCTTAACCCGATTTATACAACAAAGCAATATACTACTGGTTATTGAGAAGTGGCTGTGCAATGATTCAAATCATGTGGCCCGCACTTTTGGGGGCCGTCCTGGTGAACTCCTAAATATAATTGGATAAATTATCTTTATTATATATAGTTGACTCTAAATATACTAAATCTGTTTATATCAACTTGGGTTATAACAAACCAGATCTGGCAGAACCAATTTTTTATAAGAACTTAGGCTTAGAGGTTGGAACCGGTTTTAATAATTCGGGTTTATCACGTAAATTTTGTGATATTTTAGAATTTATTAAAATTTAATTGGGTTAAATTCTAAAATATCACAAAATTCACGTGATAAACTCGAATTATTAAAACCGGTTCCAACCTCTACTTAGGCTGCCTATACTAAACTTATATAGTAAATTTGAATATACCGCATCTGAACTCTTCTTTACCAGCCCAAAACTATGTACACATATTTCGATATAACAAACTATTTGTTTGTATATAATACCAGTTCCTAAAGATTCCAACAAAAGGCATCCGTACTGAAAATAGTATATATAACAGCGTAGGAAAAATTACACCATAAATGGGCTTCAATTTGTATTTTCCATATGCCTGTCACCGGTAGCAAGCCTTCAAAGTTTTCGGTTCCGGGTCTGGATCCGGTGACTTTGAAGACTTACTACTGATGACAGGCATGCGGGAGATACAAAGTGAAGCCTTTTTCTAGTGTGGAGTTTCCCATATTATCATACATACAATTTTTAGTTCGGGCATCTTTAGTGAAATACTATTTTTATGCCTACTAAAAATGCCGGTTCCAACCGATTCTTTTTTTGCGGAACACTAATTGTAGCAAACTGGATTTATAATGCTAATTGTTTGAATATTGCGCATATTGAACCAAGGTAGCGCTACTCACATGACAGTAAATTAGGTTTGAGTCAAAATCCCGACAAGCGAAATCCCGATAAAAAAAATCCCGACAGCCGAAAATCTGGCAATTAAAAGCCCCGACAATTAAAAATTCTGATGAAAAATATCATAAACCATAGCTAACCCTAGCCTAACCTTTATTTAAGGTGACCTAACCCGAAAGTTAATTAAATTATAAGAGGCTACTTCTCTTTAAGCATACCTCATATTTGGGATTTTCTGCTTAAAAATTCTGACTGTCGGGATTTTTAATTGTCGGGATTTTGACTGTCGGGATTTTTTTTGTCGGGATTATGACCTGTCGAGATTGTGCTTGTCAGGATTTTGACCGGCACCCCAGTAAATTTGATGGTCTCCCTGGTCGATTCAAAATTTCGGGTGAAGTTCTGAGAATTTCCGAAGATATACTGACCCGTTGTGATCCTACACATGATTTCATTGGTTAGCTCTGTATACCGAACTGTTTGGTATAGAAAAAATAAACTATATAACGAACCCACTCTATACCGAAGAAACCTCCCAGAATATGCAGTTCGGTATTTCCAGAGTCGACTGTATCTACTCAGTCACACAAAACCCAATCAAATTAGGTATCTGAACTTTTGAGTATCGGTTATCAGAAATGGCAGGTTATCGGATTTGAATTATGGAACAGACATGGTTAATCAAATTCTTTATCAGTTATCGGTTTTGACAGGATCGGTTTTGGGAGGGTATACTGTATACTAAAATTTTAGTGCACAAAAGGTTGTTTTGATTGTCACGTTACACCTGATCTTGCACTCTGATTGGCCATCAGTGTAATGTAACACAATCAAAATTTTCAAAACAAACGTTTTTATCAACAATTACTTCCAAAACTCTGCACTCTTTAACTCTTTAAACAACTTTATACTTTACTAACGTCCAACCCTAATATCAAACGCTGACTTAACATTAATGAACTTTAAAGAATTTTGTCAATAACACGTAGCTGTAAATTTTAATACGTGCAACCGAGTAATCTAATATCTGATCGATAATCTTGTAATTTATAAGGGATGCTTTATTAATAATAAAGTTCTAGTCCTTAACGTTCACTATTAAATAATACACTGTGCTTTTTCGTCGTGATCGTCGCTGTGCCGTAGTCGTCGTTATGGTGAAAGTACTTGTACGATACATCAGTCAGAGAGAGTAAAGCTAAGTGAATACAATTTTGTCTGAATTAGATCTAATTTTAGGGTGCCAGAGACTACGTGACACTTGCAACGCGAAGCGTACTGCCAACGAAACCACAACGACGGTACTAAAAAGCAACAAGAGACGACCGAACGACGCCTTTAAACATTACGTAGAAAAGAGAAAAATGTGAATTAAATATGCACAATAACAAATAACAAAAAAGAAAAAAAACAAAAGCAAAATCTGCACCTACGGTAAACGTCAATTTTTGCTTTTAGTGGGATTTTAGAGCTTTGGTTGGAAGGAAAGGTTCCAGTTTTACTCTTTGGCTTCCAGTAACTTTCGTTGACCTTCCAGTGATAAAATCGTTGCCCATGGTAGCAGGGGTTTTACCTCAGAATCCCGACACACAAAATCCCGAAATCAAAATCTCGACACTACCAAAAGCCCAAGATTTACAGCTGTTTTCATAAATTCTGGGACAGCTGATAAAAATTGTTTCAGGCGAATTCGATAAATTTTTGAATTCAGTGTTATCGACATTGGATTTTCGACATTACAGTAATGTCGATAACACCGAATTCAAAATTTATCGAATTCGGCCGAATGATTATCGAGATTGGGATTTGATTTCGGGATTTTGTGTGTCGAGATTTTTATGTATCGGGAGTCTGTGGTAAAACGGTAACAAGAATAACGCTCACAGTGACGACGACTTTAACGACGTCAATTTCAATAACACATGCTAAATTACATTTCTTTAATTAGGAAAAATACCGTAGAGCGCTGCATTCAGTAATCACTAGAATAGTCCAAATTAAGACCCGGGTAATTTCAATACTATCGCGTGAAAGTTCTGACTTATATCCGAATATAAATTAGGCTTGCAAAACTAGTAATGTTCAATAAAAACGAACCTCTGCCTAAAGATTGGTTCAAAATATCTCACTGAATTGTATTCTTTTTTTTACACAGTACTTTCTAGGTATAAGTCAAGTTAATAATTGGGGTGTTGTTGATTTATACCCCGGGTACTGAATGTTGCGCTCTATGGTATGTGTAGTTGTGTGCAAATAACAATAAATTACACAGTGATCTGATCATAATTGTAGGACAGGAATCGGAGAAAAGCGATTTATTATAAATTTTAGGATAGAGATACATGTGAAAATTTCTTTTATGATATTGGGATTTCAGGGGGCTGCATATATTTCAAGTGCGCACGTACGCATAACAAACTTGATACGGAATAGACCGGGACAAGGTTCCCTTTCCGTTAGAAGAGCTTTTAAGCCTCACATCCGTTGCACATCGGTAATACCATTTACAAATTCATTTCATATAACGAAGGTATATCGCGCTTCAAATTAAATGTCCAACGATAATCCCCCACTTTAGCTTCAGTATCCCGGACTGGCTTTAGGTATTTAAAGATGATCTTTTACCACTTTAACTTTTCGTCGAACATATAATAAGGATATAAAGATTCAAATTTTGTAACCATGCAATAGATAAGCGATACGGTTGCAAAATTTCCTTATAAAAGAATTCTTCCATAAATGAATTTACGCGTCTCCAATAAAAAATGTATACTTTATCTATAAAAGATAAGATCATCTCAATTTACTTAATAGTTTAAAATGTGCCTTAGATAACGAGAGTAGACAAACAGAACTAGTCTTTCTAGCCGTTCTTTTGTCGTAGGTTTCTTGAGATCACGTAAATGTTTGTTTGTGTAAAGTTTTATTTTTTATGGAACATTTCGTACACAAAATTTTTAATTACAGTTCTTTTCATAAAAATTCAATGACCTACATAATTCAACTAAAACTAGATATAAACATCGACTAGCAATAATTGCAAGCATTAATGGAAACCACTAAAAAAAAAAAAAAAAAGAAACATTTCTTTATATAGTTTCATTCTTCGAAGATAACTGAGATACTATAATTTATAAGACAATATTTCAACTGAGCCCGACACAATTTCTAAGACAAATCGAGATTTCAAGTTAAAAGTTTGAGATTTATTTGATGCGATAGGTCAGGTCATTTTTTATGAAATCGTAGAATTTATACATTTAGAAACTTAGTAAAGGAGTATTTATATTACATGCACTCGTCATTGGCCGAAAAGTTGATCTAGTTGCAATTGTGCGATAGAATCAATCGTTTGAATGAAAGAGCCAGCCACAATTGTTTTTCATTGAAACTAAACGCCATTTGAGAATATTTAGAAATCGAAATCAGGTGTGAGTTGATACTAAGCTATCCAATTTATTCAATTTATTGAAAAGCATGCTGCATTCACAAAACAAAATGATATATATTGCATAATCCGCGGATTCATGCAGTGGTTAATTTCAAGTCCTTTGAAATTTCCGGAAGAACCGTGGTCAAGATTCGTGTAACATTAAAGCATCCAGATATATTCCAGTAAAAATCTTTGATCTACGATTACAATAATTATAGATATGAAAACTTTGAGGCTGGAAATTTCCTTTCAATCCAGTTTTTTTGTCAATATTGTTTTTATCTTGTATATATTCTTGTTCAAAATTATCCAACTACCTTCTTCAAGCATTTGTTTGTTTGCCCGTGTTCAGAGGTGCATAATGGGAAATGTCAATTATATACAATGAATTGAACGAAAGTATTAAAAACTTCTGAAACAAGCTAAATTATGTTGATCAAGGATAATGATGTAACTCCTACCAAATTAGATATTTGAGCACAATATTAGCATGCAGAAACATAAGATTGTGACAATTTAAACATGGATAAGGATTATTGTTATTTATATGGATAACTGCAAAGTAAATGATACCCAACAATGGGTGATTACTCCAGGCGAATTCGCTAAATAGCAAATGTTATTATTTTCTTTCATTTTAAGCCGACAAGAGCTCGATAATTTTTTTTTATTGCTATTGTGAGTTAAGCGTTCGCCACAGTCTTTGTATTTATTTGGTCAAATTGGCATTAGTGAAACGCTTGTGAAACAATCGTGGACGTACGTACGTCAAATGATTTAGAGTTTTTTTCCTTGTATTAGCCTTTGAATTTTATGTGAGTTACCTGTGCGATATTTAAATTTGAATTTTTTTCACGACTATTTGTGTAAATGATTGGATTTATTATTATTATTATTAAATAGAGTATACAAATTATAATAAAATTATATTATTGCAGTATATACATAATTATAAATTATACTACGTATCTGGTAGTATCGGTGCCTGGGCATCTGACGCTTATCAGTTTAGTATATAACGGTAATCTTGTCAAATCCTAACGCAGAGTTGGCTTAAAGAAGAACTGACCTTTTTCTTTTTCATCAGTCTCCCCTGCTCGGCTGACCTTACCTTCGCAGGAGTCGAAGACGAATTCTAAAGAGAAAAAAAAAAAAAAAACATTCTATATACAATTTTATAATAGACCCATTATTATATTATTAGCAAAAAGCTCCCGTCTTCAATATAATACTAGTTTTATTTTATAGTTAAGTTATTTTAATATTTAAGAACATAAGAACAAACATACGTAAGGGCCTAACGGTAAGCTCATCTCTCACTTTAACCTTTCGTTATAAGGCGACAGTGATGATAAGTTTTATAGACTTACATCGTACTCAGATGTGTAAATCGACATATTTTAATTTTCTTCTCATCTTGCTTATGAAAACAGCGAATAGACTCGAATCTTTCATTTAAATTCATAAAAGTATATAATAATGAGCGCAGGAAACAATATCAAAGTCGTGTGTCGTTTTCGACCACAAAATTCTCGTGAAATTAGGGAAGGTGGTGTCCCCATTATCTCCTACGATGATAACGGTGAATCTTGTCGCATGGAGGTCAGTTTTTATTTCAATTGCATTATTTAGTATATGCTATACTTGCAACTATCAAAAGTGCGTGTTTCATTACGCACTTGTTCACTAGTACCAGTGACTCTTTAAGATTAAAGCCATTGGGCCGAGAAAAAAGTTCTCATTATAGATAACATCATAAGAACGCAGTATATAATTCATTACATCGAGTTGAAGTTTAATAATTCTGGAATTCAACATTCTTTATATTTTTATTATACCAAGAATTAACTATAACGAATGTCACGTATATATTATGCAGAAAAAAAAAAAGAAAAAAAACTCTGAATTATCACAAGAATTGCATTTTTAAATTATTCAATCTGCATTTTTCTACCATATTTACTATAGGGTAAAGAATTTCAAGGAAGTTTCACATTCGACAGAATTTTTCCACCGGAAACCTCTCAGAAAACCGTATTTGATGAATCTATAAAACATATTGTCGATGGTAAAACAAATTTCAAGTTTATTATTTTTTATTTAATTATAATAAAGTAATAAATTTTATCCTGATTTATATTGTGAACAGAGGTTATCGGTGGTTACAACGGAACCGTGTTTGCTTACGGTCAAACCGGTTCTGGTAAAACTCACACTATGATGGTAAGACATAATTAAAATGTTTTATATGGATCCGGGTACATTCTTGAGTACACTATTAACATTTTGATATTTGCATATAAAAATTTATATTGAACTTATAGGGAAATATGGATGATGAAGAATTTAAAGGTCTTACCCCTCGTATTATAGAACAAATTTTTCACAGCATCATTGTTTCCCCACCAACAATTGAATACACTGTAAAAGTCTCTTATATGGAAATTTATATGGAAAGAATTCGGGATTTACTTAATCGTTAGTATAAACCTTCTTTTTACATTTGTGTTCTTAAAAATTATTACATTATAATTAACTCTAAGTTCTACTTTATCCTTCTAGCTCAAAATGATAATTTGCCTGTACATGAAGAGAAAAATAGAGGTGTTTATGTCAAAGGTTTGTTGGAAGTATACGTCAGTTCTGTACAAGAAGTGTACGAAGTAATGAAACGTGGTGGCAGTGCTCGTATTGTTGCATACACAAGTAAGCTGTTCCATCTTTTTTTATTTTATTTTATTTTTTTATATGTGCATTATTGTATATTTGATTTGACACGACGTTATTACCATTCTTTTATTCTTCAGACATGAACGCTGAAAGTTCCAGATCACATTCCATCTTTGTTATTACTATCAATCAAAAGAACCTTTCTGATGGTAGTGTAAAGAGTGGTAAACTATCGCTTGTCGATTTGGCTGGTTCCGAAAAGGTTCGTATTATTTAATTTCAAACTGCTTGAAATTTATTATTGTTAACTCACTTCATTTGGAAATGTAGGTTGGTAAGACAGGTGCTTCTGGTCAAACTCTTGAAGAAGCTAAAAAGATCAATAAATCCTTGTCCGCACTGGGAATGGTTATTAACGCTTTAACTGACGGAAAAGTACGTATAATAATAATAATAATAATAATATCATGATTGTTAATTCATAATCATTGGATATTTGTCTGATTTCGCTATAGTCAACACACGTTCCATATCGAGACAGTAAACTTACCAGAATTCTTCAAGAATCTCTTGGTGGTAATTCCCGAACAACATTAATTATAAACAGTTCTCCCTCCTCTTTCAACGAAGCGGAAACTTTGAGTACGTTAAGATTCGGTATGAGGTAAATAAACATTTTACGTAAACGTTTGATCAAGTTTATTTGTTAAAATGATTATTTAAGAAATAACATGATCTTTTTCATCAACTTCTAGAGCTAAATCTATCAAGAACAAGGCTAAAGTCAACGCCGAACTCAGTCCTGCTGAACTTAAGGCTCTTCTCAAGAAGGCCAAGAGTGAAGCTGTTAGCTTCCAACAATATATTTCAGCTCTTGAGGGAGAAGTCGGTGTATGGCGTTCTGGTGGCACTGTACCAAAAGAAAAATGGGTCTCAATGGAAAAATCTACAGGTGCTGCAGCGGCACCAACTACACCTACTTCTGCTACCAATCCGCAAATTGAGGGTGTCAAGAAAGAGGAATCAAATGAATCAAGGCCAGGCACTCCTATTCCAATCTTAGAAAAAGATGAACGGGAAGAATTTTTGAAACGTGAAAATGATCTCACTGATCAGATTGCTGAAAAAGAATCTGAATTAGCGGACAAAATTAAACTTCTTGAAGAGATTAAGGAGGAACTTGCATCTTATAAAGAACAGGAAGAATCAACGAGTAAGGTACGATATACCGTTAACATTATTGTTCACATTAAATTGTTGATTTGACGAATTATCCATTTTATTCAAAATTCAACAGGAAAACAAACAAATGACAAGCGAGCTTAATGAACTTAAGCTTCAGTTAGAGAAAGTCACGTACGAGAATAAAGAAAGTGCTATAACAATGGACAGTTTACGTGAACAGAATACAGACCTATCCAACGAGATCGAACAACTTAGGGTTAGTTTATTTCAATGAAATATTTATCACTTTTTACGCTTGAAGACTTGAATATCTTTGTTAATGATTCATATTCTTGTAATTTATGCTGTATCCTATACGAATTTATAGAAATCAATTTCCGAGCTTAAGTTGGCTCAAAAAGAAGGTGATAAGGAACAAAAGAAAAACGAGAGAATGGCTCAAATGCTCGCAGAACTTGATCCATCGGGTGTGATTACTGCTAAAGAAAAACAAATTCGTGAAACTCTACTTAAACTTGAA
>CAJVQC010000095.1:0-16945 GCA_910592285.1 Racocetra persica | reverse complement strand
AGGGTATAGTTTCTAGTTGTAGTAGAAATTATACTTACCTGTTGGACACCGCTATAAACCTGTAAAGGATCCCTGTAATCGTGTCATTGTTATAGTACTGCTATTAAGAAGGCCACGGTACTGTAACAGAATGAAGTCTATGAAAATTGGAATAATACCAAGCAATATCAACAATATCAACAACTCTGAGAACAACTTGAAGATAAAGGACATCTTATCAAATACAAAGGATATGGATCAGATAGAATCTGTCGACACATGATCAATCAAGACCAAGACTTCTTTTGTATAAAAGAAGAACGATTAGCATATACCTTAGACTTCGAATTAAAGTATAACCCAAACTATACATATAAAGGAAAACTTAGACATTGGACTGGATCCAATTCTGTAAGAATGTCACAATATGATATCAATATTACTAAAATGGGAAAACTATTTCAAGAATGGAGAACCAATAGAATAATGAATCCAGAAATAGTCAAACGAGAAAATAAAATGACTGATATAATCTCAACACCTCAAGGACAAGCATTATATCAAATGTTGTATGACAAAGATAATTACATATATGAATCAGAAGATGAAACATTACTCCAAAGAGCATACCAACAACCAGGAACAGAAGTACAAATATTATCAAACCAACAATATGAAGAGCAAAGAGCTCTAAGAATAGCAAGAGACGAAAGTGCGAAAATAACTAATAGAGAAAAAACCTTTGAAAGATACAACAGAAATACTTTGAACAAATGAAAGCAGAACAAGTACTGTGTAGACATGAAAAATGCCTAATGGCGATAGTACTAAAACAAACTGATACATATACAAAAACAATAATAGAAAGAAAAAGACATGAGAACCATAAAGAGAAAGAATACTGCGAAGAATGTCATTGCAGTTATTATTATAAGAAGTGCTACGAAGAAGTATTCGATTCAAAAGAATTCTGTATCTACTGTGATCAAGAAAATGAACTTCTAACTACATTCGAAAAGAAAGAAGCAATATATGAAAAATGTTACAAAAAAAAAAATAAAGTAACAGAAGGAAAAAAGAAAAATGAGACCATAGAACCAATCTCATATATCAACGTACAAAATATAGGAGAAACTGAACAAGAATAGATTGCTAGAGGATTTACTCTTCTTGAAGAAAGATTAAATCAAGCCTATAATGCAATCAATTACTTAGAGGAAGAAAGAGTGAGACAAAATCAAATAATACAAATAATATTAAACCAATTGGAAGAACAAAATTTAAAACATAATAAAAGAACTAACCAAGTGGTAAAAAGCTTTGAAATATTAGAAGATAAACTAACCAACATAGCAGAAAAGTTAAATCGGCCCCTAACAATAGAACTATTAGTTTATAACCAACCTCATCTTCAAATGGAAGCAAAGAGAATACAACAAGAAGTTCAAAACCGAGCATTTCTATTATCATCAAGAGAAGGATGGCAAACCTGGTCACAACAAAGTAGCGAATTATCTTCTGAAGATGAAGCTATTAAAACGCCTAATGAATTAAGAGCAGAACGAATGGAAAAAGGAGTAACAATGTTACAAAAATTACAAGAAAGACAAGTACAGTCACCAACAGTACGACCAAGGGTCATTGATCAAACCATCGACGAATTGAATAAAGAAGAATTTGAAGAAAATTTAAGAAATAATAAAAGATCTTTATCAACAACACCAATTACAATTAATATTACTCAGCATAATTAAAGAAAAAATAATAAATATAACTAAATATAGTTTATCAAATAGTATTAGTAAAATTTATAAATATAAATGTATAAAAATTATTGTATAATATAATCTTAAGGGCGTGAGAAATAGATAATTTGAAATATTTATATATGGAAGCTTACAACTACACTATGTGAATAGTTGGGGTATAGTAATAACCAAAAGAACTAATAAGGGTCTATAATGAATGAAAATTATAAATATCTTGTGATCAACTGGTTATTGACACAAGGAAAACAATGAGAGGTAACAAATATAATTATCAGTTATGAGTATATTGGGGACACACTCAAAATAAACAATCAATATTCAATATATTAGAAAAAGAATATCCAGAAATAGAAATATTGAATAGCTTTTATAGTCATAATGAGATAAGACCATAAGATGGCACTCACAAGAAACAAATATTATCAAAAATTAACTATATGATCAATATTTATCAAACAAATAATGCTATAGAAATAGATTATCGATAAAAACAAAGAAATCTTTATTGTAAAACACCAATGTTAGATCCTTGAGAAGACATTTTCAAGAGGACAACATTGAAGTACTACGGAAAAGTAATCAATTTGAGGCATTATGATTACCAATTAAGTACAATATTAGAAAATATTTAAAGAATCAAAATCTGACTGGAGTGGATACATCCAGAACACATGGATCTGAATAAGAAAACAATAATCAACAACACTAACATCTGCAGAAAAATATATCAAATATTATGAAAACTTATTGTATTATTTAATATGCTAATTATATCTGAAATCTTAACTAAAATAGTACTAAACAAGCTCAGCCTTGAAGAATTAGCAAACACAGATGAACTCTTTCAGAATCTTATACCAGAAGTACTAGATTACTAAACAAAACTAAAAGAATTAGTTATTCTTGACGGACAATGATACAAGGACAAAGTAGTCAATCTAATAGACGAAGCACAACAGAAAGCTCAAAACGAATTAGAAAGAAATCCACCAACTAATCAAGCAGACTTTTGAAATAGCTGCTTACCACAAGTGTAGTATTAAATGCAAAATTGCAAAGCTTGCGACTATTGTCAAAAGTGGAAAAGAAAGTGCGAACGATTACCAAAAATTAAAGATTGTATTAATTGCTTAGAATTACAACAACAGTGTATAATATCAAAAGTAAATCAACGGACAATCAGAAGAGGACCAAATATAACTATAAAACCAAAAACAGAAATAGTAGAAGAACTTTTACAAGAACTATCTATCCAAAAAGGATCGCTCAAACATATACTGAATGAGAATCAATAAAAGGTATAAAATCTGTTTAAAAATACAACGAAGGTGTGAAAAACAAAAAAGGACACCAGATTGTAAATACTGTACCAAAAAGAAATTATAGTGTATATATTCTGAAGATAAAAGAGAACATAATCAAATAGGAACGGCACAAAAGAAACAACAATCACTTGATAGTATCATTAAAGAAGTAAACAATATTATCATCCAACGAAACTAATAGTATATGAACAAAGGTTGTCAAAACTGTAACAATTTAAGAACACGTAAAAAAGAAGAAAGATCTATAAGGTGCAAACATTGCACATTAAATAATCTAAAGTGCGATTACACTAAACAACCATGACCAAAACTTCCAGAATGACTTGCAGGAAAATTAAACAAAAGTTGCAATTATTGTAATCAAAATAAAAGAAGGTGTATACGAGTTTCAGACAAGTGTACAGTGTGTCAATACAAAAACATACTTTGTATATTTCAAGTATCACAAATAAAAGGAAGATGACCAAAAGCAAAGTAATAGCCTGCAATCATTGTGCAAGAAAAAGAATAAAGTGTAGTAAAGAACTAAATCAAGAAAAGTGTGATAATTGTATAAAAAAACACATCATTAATTGCTTATACGGACCAAGAAAAAACAAATTGGAAGCAAAAGAAATTGAACAACAAACTGAGACAGTAGTTCAACTATTTGAACAATATCTAAAAGAACTAGTAGCTCTGAACGAGGAAGAAAAACTTAACTCCTTATTAGAAGAAATAACTTTAAAAACAACCAGAGAACCAAAAATTTATAAACAAGAAAACAATTATCAAGAACAATATCTTGATCTAAATTAACAAATCTTCTTACCAAAAGAAAATCCTATTATAAAAGAATATCGACTCTGAGAGTGGATACAACTCTTTATATTGGAATAAACAAAACAAATACCTTTAACAGATCAAATACCGAAAGAAGAATATAAAATATTCTGTAACGAATTAATAGCATTCCTAGTATCAACAAACGATATAGGGAAAGAATCAAAATATATTAACCAAGTATTAGAATCAAAAGTATATCTAGACTGGTATAATATTAAAAAAAAATTACAGAGATACGATTACGATTTTATACCAAAATACTTGTAGAACTATAGTATCTATTACATAGATATTATAGGATTCAAACTAATAACAATTGAAATATATAACCCAAAAGACGGATTAAAGATAACTTAACCTTTTAATGAAAAGAAGCTTTGTTCAAATAAACCATAACAAAAGGCAAAGAAAAGCATTTTTTAGAGAAATAAAAAGAATACTCAAACTATTTAAAAAAGGAGAAATTGATCAATCAAATTTGAAAGAAAAATTACCATTGCCAACAATAGCATTAAATGATAATGAAATAAATAAAAGGGTTGATTACCTTCTTGACGAAGACCCAATTCAAGAACAAACCATCGAACTATTACAAAAAGAAATTTAATCATTACTTGAAAACTTATGAATCAACACGATAGAATAGAAAGACAAATACGATATTTACAAGAATTACTAGCAAGAACAGAATCACAAGAAGAAGCATTACAAATAAGACTTCAGTGGAGAAGGAGACAACAGGAAAATAGAAGAATCTCTACATGAGAACATAACTTCTTATACCAAACATCAAACTACGAAAGATTACCTTCACCGAGAATAATAAATAACTTAGAACAAAGAAGGAAACAAGTGAATCATATCGAGAGCTACCAGAAGAACTAGAAAATTCCTTACCAGAACATGAAGAAGAAATAACTTAACCAATAATAAGGCTACGAATACCACGAAGAGAACTACCAGGATTTCTAGCAATATTAAAATCATTATTAGAAAGCCCAGAAAGAAAAATAAGACAGGAGATCAATAAATACTACAAATTTATTGAATCATTAAAAAATCAATTTAACTTTCTAAAAAGAAAGAATTGAACTAAACCAAAGGTACAACGAAATAGCCCAAAGATATAATTTAATATCAATATTACCAGAAAAAACTATAAAAGAAATTCAAGAAGATTTACAGAAAGAATTCCTTAAAACATATTGAGAACGACAAGAGTATCAAATAAATCAAGAACAACAAAAATCTTAGAGGAATTACAAATAAAAATTTATAATTTAACAAAAAAAGAAATAACCAAAGAACGATTATTAGAAATTCTTAACCAACTAATTAAGGAACTACAAATTAGTTGTAATCAAATTCAACAAATAAATATATAAAACGAGTACCTATCAACAGAAAATTTTAAATAATTTCAAACTAAAATCATAAGGAACAAAACAATGACTTCTCAAAAGAAAGAATTACCAAAATTTCATGATCAAAAATTAAAAGAGAGATTCAGACAACAAATAAAAAAAGGAGTACCAAACTCAGGGATAGGAATTGAAGAAAAACAAATGTTCAAATTATCACTAAGAGAACAACCAATAAAAGTAGAATTCGAAACTATAAAAAGACAGGAACAAGTAATAGAATACATATTAAAAGTGAATACAATAATATTTGCAGGAGCAATAGCAACCGGAAAAACAACCATGATCAATCAAATAAAAGAATACCTTAAAAAACAAGGACAATATGTAATTCGAATACAAGAATTAACATCAAAAATATCTGAACTATTAGAATTAATGTATAATGATATACCAAAATATGCATTTACTTTACAAATATGTATATTACAAAAATTCTAAAAAAAGTAGTATCAACTCGTCTCAATGCAAGAAAAAGGGATAATCACCATATTAACATATATCCTACTAGACTGAACATTTATGGATACATTAATATTTGAAGAAATAAATATTCATAATCTAAAAGAAAAACAAATTTTACAAAAAATCCAAAAAGAATTAGAAGAAGCACTATACAAGTACAATCCAATAGTACTATTCTGTAATTCAGATAAAAAAATAATGATCTAACGAAAACTGATGAGAGATTGAAAAGAAGAATAGAATGTTAATGTAACATACCTTGAAGAAATATATAATCTCTATAAGAAACATATTAAATCAATATACCTGACATATATTGAAATAAATAATAATCATAAAAATCTTAATGACATGATCAGAACAATATTGACAGGGAAACCATTTATTGAATACCAAACAATGTCAACAAATCAAAGATGGGCAAACCAAAAATACAAAATATTATAATTAGAAGAAGTATCTATTCTACCAATAGTACCAGAAATAGAAATAGAAATAATACAAGGATATACAGTAATAATTCTATATATAACTGAAAAACAAGGAACCAAGATAATCTTTAAAATCTTGGTAGCACAAAGAATCGGATATAACATATATCAGAACCAATGGTCATGCTTCAGAGAAAAATATGAACCAAAAGATAAAAGAGAAGCAATGGAAGAAATCAATCTAAAAATAGATGATTCACAAATGCAATTAATAATGATTCATAATTATTACTCAAACAATAAAAGTGAAACACAACCATTATACAATAACCAAGTGGCGAAAAAAGAAGTAACAACAACAAATTGGATCGTCATATCAATATATCTATATAAATTAGATGATAGGAAAAAGAAGACAATTCAGAATATGGAAACTGATAAACAAGGATCATTCCAATATCTATCATATAAACAAGTACAACATAAACTTTTTATGCCAAGTATTCACTTGTACAAGAAAAAACTATTTGAATTATTAATACCATATTATAAAAATAAATATCAATCCCGATATAGAAGGATCGCACCCTCTATAACATACGATCCACATAAATTGGACATAAATAAAGAATTTCCAAAAGAATTATTCCTAAAAGAGAAAATACACCCACAAACAATTAAGGGGCGACAAATAAAGACAAACCAATAGGATAGCCAAATTACCTGTACAAGCAATTCTTATTTTTAGTGCCAAAGGCTCAACGATACCTCAGCTTGTACTAGTGATCAACAGAAGATCTGCCGATGATCATTAGTATGACAAACAATCACGTCATGCCTTAGCCAGATTGATTGACTCAAATCGGATTACCAAATCAGGGCATATCATATCTTATCATTTAACGATTACCAAATCAGGGCATATTATATCTTATCATTTAACGATTACCAAATCAGTGCATATTATATCTTATCATTTAACGATTACCAAATCAGAACATATTATATCTTATCATTTAATGATTACCAAACTGGGGCATATTAAGCCTTATCGATAACAACTAATGATTATCAATTTGGACAATCGTTAAGAATTATTTATCGTCACCAAATATTTATATTATTAGTCATTTATTATTATCATTATTAGTCATAGCCTATTATTAAACATAGCCTTCGTGAATATATAAATAGCCTTAGTTTTTACTTTTCTCAAAACTTTAGAATTTTTGCTTAATCTGATACCAATAGCTTAGAATTCTCAAGAGAATTTTTGCCTTATTCTCAATACATAAAAAACAACAAATAGCCTTTGCCTAATATAAGAATCAACGTGGAAAAGAATCTACCACTATCACCTAAACATTTTACAACAAATAGTGCCTGACAAATAATTTATATCGCCCAAAAAATCTATCTCAACATGGGGACTGAACTTACAAAATATTTGCCTACAAGAAAGCTAACAAGAGAAAAGATATATATATCATTAAAAACTTAAGCGGAAAAGCTTAGTTTTTACTTTTCTCAAACTTTAGAATTTTTGCCTGCGGCAAAAATTATAGTTTAAAGACCTTGAAAAACAAGGCGCCCAATTACCCAAATACATATTACAACGTAGGGAAGCAAAATCACAAAAACTTATTAATCGCCCAACCTTATCACAAAAACTGACAAGGTGTTAAAAATATTATATTATCCATTTACTTATAAATATACTGTATTTAATAAAGAGAACTAATCTTGAGAAAGTAAACACACATTCTAATATTAAGTGTTCTATAAGAGTATAAAATCTGTCAAACTCTAATAAAGGTTGTGAGTAAAGCTGTACTTAAATGACTCTGCAATGCTTGAATGAGCAAGTAATTCAAGCAACACTTCTTGACTTAACAAATAATTTAAATATTTTAATAATTAAAACTCTGCCCGTAAGTGAGAACAATTTTTCCTGCCTCACTCTAAACAAAAGTCTTTAAACGTAGTACCTCAAAGAACTTATCTATCCTTGTAAACTTAAACAAATCATTGAAATAAAAATTACAATCAACAGGGCCAACTATCTAAACAAACTAATTACTCTTGACAACTAAACGACTTAAATATATATATTTCTATTCACGAATAAACGAATATATCACATTCGTCTTTTCAAAGTACTAATCACTAGTGTCTCGATATAGATATCTCTTGTGGATGATCAGTCCTAGAGGTTTATCTGTTGAAGTTTTATTTTTTTCTTTCGATGCCTTTTCCACTTCAAGCTTGTTTTGTCGATTCACTAGTTGTTATCTTCAAGATATTCTTTTGGGTTAGTTTACTATTATTGCTTTATTGCTCAGATAAGAGTTGATTAAGCTTTCTTTGAGACGCTTTGATATATTCGTTTATTCGTGAATAGAAATATATATATTTAAGTCGTTTAGTTGTCAAGAGTAATTAGTTTGTTTAGATAGTTGGCCCTGTTGATTGTAATTTTTATTTCAATGATTTGTTTAAGTTTACAAGGATAGATAAGTTCTTTGAGGTACTACGTTTAAAGACTTTTGTTTAGAGTGAGGCAGGAAAAATTGTTCTCACTTACGGGCAGAGTTTTAATTATTAAAATATTTAAATTATTTGTTAAGTCAAGAAGTGTTGCTTGAATTACTTGCTCATTCAAGCATTGCAGAGTCATTTAAGTACAGCTTTACTCACAACCTTTATTAGAGTTTGACAGATTTTATACTCTTATAGAACACTTAATATTAGAATGTGTGTTTACTTTCTCAAGATTAGTTCTCTTTATTAAATACAGTATATTTATAAGTAAATGGATAATATAATATTTTTAACACCTTGTCAGTTTTTGTGATAAGGTTGGGCGATTAATAAGTTTTTGTGATTTTGCTTCCCTACGTTGTAATATGTATTTGGGTAATTGGGCGCCTTGTTTTTCAAGGTCTTTAAACTATAATTTTTGCCGCAGGCAAAAATTCTAAAGTTTGAGAAAAGTAAAAACTAAGCTTTTCCGCTTAAGTTTTTAATGATATATATATCTTTTCTCTTGTTAGCTTTCTTGTAGGCAAATATTTTGTAAGTTCAGTCCCCATGTTGAGATAGATTTTTTGGGCGATATAAATTATTTGTCAGGCACTATTTGTTGTAAAATGTTTAGGTGATAGTGGTAGATTCTTTTCCACGTTGATTCTTATATTAGGCAAAGGCTATTTGTTGTTTTTTATGTATTGAGAATAAGGCAAAAATTCTCTTGAGAATTCTAAGCTATTGGTATCAGATTAAGCAAAAATTCTAAAGTTTTGAGAAAAGTAAAAACTAAGGCTATTTATATATTCACGAAGGCTATGTTTAATAATAGGCTATGACTAATAATGATAATAATAAATGACTAATAATATAAATATTTGGTGACGATAAATAATTCTTAACGATTGTCCAAATTGATAATCATTAGTTGTTATCGATAAGGCTTAATATGCCCCAGTTTGGTAATCATTAAATGATAAGATATAATATGTTCTGATTTGGTAATCGTTAAATGATAAGATATAATATGCACTGATTTGGTAATCGTTAAATGATAAGATATAATATGCCCTGATTTGGTAATCGTTAAATGATAAGATATGATATGCCCTGATTTGGTAATCCGATTTGAGTCAATCAATCTGGCTAAGGCATGACGTGATTGTTTGTCATACTAATGATCATCGGCAGATCTTCTGTTGATCACTAGTACAAGCTGAGGTATCGTTGAGCCTTTGGCACTAAAAATAAGAATTGCTTGTACAGGTAATTTGGCTATCCTATTGGTTTGTCTTTATTTGTCGCCCCTTAATTGTTTGTGGGTGTATTTTCTCTTTTAGGAATAATTCTTTTGGAAATTCTTTATTTATGTCCAATTTATGTGGATCGTATGTTATAGAGGGTGCGATCCTTCTATATCGGGATTGATATTTATTTTTATAATATGGTATTAATAATTCAAATAGTTTTTTCTTGTACAAGTGAATACTTGGCATAAAAAGTTTATGTTGTACTTGTTTATATGATAGATATTGGAATGATCCTTGTTTATCAGTTTCCATATTCTGAATTGTCTTCTTTTTCCTATCATCTAATTTATATAGATATATTGATATGACGATCCAATTTGTTGTTGTTACTTCTTTTTTCGCCACTTGGTTATTGTATAATGGTTGTGTTTCACTTTTATTGTTTGAGTAATAATTATGAATCATTATTAATTGCATTTGTGAATCATCTATTTTTAGATTGATTTCTTCCATTGCTTCTCTTTTATCTTTTGGTTCATATTTTTCTCTGAAGCATGACCATTGGTTCTGATATATGTTATATCCGATTCTTTGTGCTACCAAGATTTTAAAGATTATCTTGGTTCCTTGTTTTTCAGTTATATATAGAATTATTACTGTATATCCTTGTATTATTTCTATTTCTATTTCTGGTACTATTGGTAGAATAGATACTTCTTCTAATTATAATATTTTGTATTTTTGGTTTGCCCATCTTTGATTTGTTGACATTGTTTGGTATTCAATAAATGGTTTCCCTGTCAATATTGTTCTGATCATGTCATTAAGATTTTTATGATTATTATTTATTTCAATATATGTCAGGTATATTGATTTAATATGTTTCTTATAGAGATTATATATTTCTTCAAGGTATGTTACATTAACATTCTATTCTTCTTTTCAATCTCTCATCAGTTTTCGTTAGATCATTATTTTTTTATCTGAATTACAGAATAGTACTATTGGATTGTACTTGTATAGTGCTTCTTCTAATTCTTTTTGGATTTTTTGTAAAATTTGTTTTTCTTTTAGATTATGAATATTTATTTCTTCAAATATTAATGTATCCATAAATGTTCAGTCTAGTAGGATATATGTTAATATGGTGATTATCCCTTTTTCTTGCATTGAGACGAGTTGATACTACTTTTTTTAGAATTTTTGTAATATACATATTTGTAAAGTAAATGCATATTTTGGTATATCATTATACATTAATTCTAATAGTTCAGATATTTTTGATGTTAATTCTTGTATTCGAATTACATATTGTCCTTGTTTTTTAAGGTATTCTTTTATTTGATTGATCATGGTTGTTTTTCCGGTTGCTATTGCTCCTGCAAATATTATTGTATTCACTTTTAATATGTATTCTATTACTTGTTCCTGTCTTTTTATAGTTTCGAATTCTACTTTTATTGGTTGTTCTCTTAGTGATAATTTGAACATTTGTTTTTCTTCAATTCCTATCCCTGAGTTTGGTACTCCTTTTTTTATTTGTTGTCTGAATCTCTCTTTTAATTTTTGATCATGAAATTTTGGTAATTCTTTCTTTTGAGAAGTCATTGTTTTGTTCCTTATGATTTTAGTTTGAAATTATTTAAAATTTTCTGTTGATAGGTACTCGTTTTATATATTTATTTGTTGAATTTGATTACAACTAATTTGTAGTTCCTTAATTAGTTGGTTAAGAATTTCTAATAATCGTTCTTTGGTTATTTCTTTTTTTGTTAAATTATAAATTTTTATTTGTAATTCCTCTAAGATTTTTGTTGTTCTTGATTTATTTGATACTCTTGTCGTTCTCAATATGTTTTAAGGAATTCTTTCTGTAAATCTTCTTGAATTTCTTTTATAGTTTTTTCTGGTAATATTGATATTAAATTATATCTTTGGGCTATTTCGTTGTACCTTTGGTTTAGTTCAATTCTTTCTTTTTAGAAAGTTAAATTGATTTTTTAATGATTCAATAAATTTGTAGTATTTATTGATCTCCTGTCTTATTTTTCTTTCTGGGCTTTCTAATAATGATTTTAATATTGCTAGAAATCCTGGTAGTTCTCTTCGTGGTATTCGTAGCCTTATTATTGGTTAAGTTATTTCTTCTTCATGTTCTGGTAAGGAATTTTCTAGTTCTTCTGGTAGCTCTCGATATGATTCACTTGTTTCCTTCTTTGTTCTAAGTTATTTATTATTCTCGGTGAAGGTAATCTTTCGTAGTTTGATGTTTGGTATAAGAAGTTATGTTCTCATGTAGAGATTCTTCTATTTTCCTGTTGTCTCCTTCTCCACTGAAGTCTTATTTGTAATGCTTCTTCTTGTGATTCTGTTCTTGCTAGTAATTCTTGTAAATATCGTATTTGTCTTTCTATTCTATCGTGTTGATTCATAAGTTTTCAAGTAATGATTAAATTTCTTTTTGTAATAGTTCGATGGTTTGTTCTTGAATTGGGTCTTCGTCAAGAAGGTAATCAACCCTTTTATTTATTTCATTATCATTTAATGCTATTGTTGGCAATGGTAATTTTTCTTTCAAATTTGATTGATCAATTTCTCCTTTTTTAAATAGTTTGAGTATTCTTTTTATTTCTCTAAAAAATGCTTTTCTTTGCCTTTTGTTATGGTTTATTTGAACAAAGCTTCTTTTCATTAAAAGGTTAAGTTATCTTTAATCCGTCTTTTGGGTTATATATTTCAATTGTTATTAGTTTGAATCCTATAATATCTATGTAATAGATACTATAGTTCTACAAGTATTTTGGTATAAAATCGTAATCGTATCTCTGTAATTTTTTTTTAATATTATACCAGTCTAGATATACTTTTGATTCTAATACTTGGTTAATATATTTTGATTCTTTCCCTATATCGTTTGTTGATACTAGGAATGCTATTAATTCGTTACAGAATATTTTATATTCTTCTTTCGGTATTTGATCTGTTAAAGGTATTTGTTTTGTTTATTCCAATATAAAGAGTTGTATCCACTCTCAGAGTCGATATTCTTTTATAATAGGATTTTCTTTTGGTAAGAAGATTTGTTAATTTAGATCAAGATATTGTTCTTGATAATTGTTTTCTTGTTTATAAATTTTTGGTTCTCTGGTTGTTTTTAAAGTTATTTCTTCTAATAAGGAGTTAAGTTTTTCTTCCTCGTTCAGAGCTACTAGTTCTTTTAGATATTGTTCAAATAGTTGAACTACTGTCTCAGTTTGTTGTTCAATTTCTTTTGCTTCCAATTTGTTTTTTCTTGGTCCGTATAAGCAATTAATGATGTGTTTTTTTATACAATTATCACACTTTTCTTGATTTAGTTCTTTACTACACTTTATTCTTTTTCTTGCACAATGATTGCAGGCTATTACTTTGCTTTTGGTCATCTTCCTTTTATTTGTGATACTTGAAATATACAAAGTATGTTTTTGTATTGACACACTGTACACTTGTCTGAAACTCGTATACACCTTCTTTTATTTTGATTACAATAATTGCAACTTTTGTTTAATTTTCCTGCAAGTCATTCTGGAAGTTTTGGTCATGGTTGTTTAGTGTAATCGCACTTTAGATTATTTAATGTGCAATGTTTGCACCTTATAGATCTTTCTTCTTTTTTACGTGTTCTTAAATTGTTACAGTTTTGACAACCTTTGTTCATATACTATTAGTTTCGTTGGATGATAATATTGTTTACTTCTTTAATGATACTATCAAGTGATTGTTGTTTCTTTTGTGCCGTTCCTATTTGATTATGTTCTCTTTTATCTTCAGAATATATACACTATAATTTCTTTTTGGTACAGTATTTACAATCTGGTGTCCTTTTTTGTTTTTCACACCTTCGTTGTATTTTTAAACAGATTTTATACCTTTTATTGATTCTCATTCAGTATATGTTTGAGCGATCCTTTTTGGATAGATAGTTCTTGTAAAAGTTCTTCTACTATTTCTGTTTTTGGTTTTATAGTTATATTTGGTCCTCTTCTGATTGTCCGTTGATTTACTTTTGATATTATACACTGTTGTTGTAATTCTAAGCAATTAATACAATCTTTAATTTTTGGTAATCGTTCGCACTTTCTTTTCCACTTTTGACAATAGTCGCAAGCTTTGCAATTTTGCATTTAATACTACACTTGTGGTAAGCAGCTATTTCAAAAGTCTGCTTGATTAGTTGGTGGATTTCTTTCTAATTCGTTTTGAGCTTTCTGTTGTGCTTCGTCTATTAGATTGACTACTTTGTCCTTGTATCATTGTCCGTCAAGAATAACTAATTCTTTTAGTTTTGTTTAGTAATCTAGTACTTCTGGTATAAGATTCTGAAAGAGTTCATCTGTGTTTGCTAATTCTTCAAGGCTGAGCTTGTTTAGTACTATTTTAGTTAAGATTTCAGATATAATTAGCATATTAAATAATACAATAAGTTTTCATAATATTTGATATATTTTTCTGCAGATGTTAGTGTTGTTGATTATTGTTTTCTTATTCAGATCCATGTGTTCTGGATGTATCCACTCCAGTCAGATTTTGATTCTTTAAATATTTTCTAATATTGTACTTAATTGGTAATCATAATGCCTCAAATTGATTACTTTTCCGTAGTACTTCAATGTTGTCCTCTTGAAAATGTCTTCTCAAGGATCTAACATTGGTGTTTTACAATAAAGATTTCTTTGTTTTTATCGATAATCTATTTCTATAGCATTATTTGTTTGATAAATATTGATCATATAGTTAATTTTTGATAATATTTGTTTCTTGTGAGTGCCATCTTATGGTCTTATCTCATTATGACTATAAAAGCTATTCAATATTTCTATTTCTGGATATTCTTTTTCTAATATATTGAATATTGATTGTTTATTTTGAGTGTGTCCCCAATATACTCATAACTGATAATTATATTTGTTACCTCTCATTGTTTTCCTTGTGTCAATAACCAGTTGATCACAAGATATTTATAATTTTCATTCATTATAGACCCTTATTAGTTCTTTTGGTTATTACTATACCCCAACTATTCACATAGTGTAGTTGTAAGCTTCCATATATAAATATTTCAAATTATCTATTTCTCACGCCCTTAAGATTATATTATACAATAATTTTTATACATTTATATTTATAAATTTTACTAATACTATTTGATAAACTATATTTAGTTATATTTATTATTTTTTCTTTAATTATGCTGAGTAATATTAATTGTAATTGGTGTTGTTGATAAAGATCTTTTATTATTTCTTAAATTTTCTTCAAATTCTTCTTTATTCAATTCGTCGATGGTTTGATCAATGACCCTTGGTCGTACTGTTGGTGACTGTACTTGTCTTTCTTGTAATTTTTGTAACATTGTTACTCCTTTTTCCATTCGTTCTGCTCTTAATTCATTAGGCGTTTTAATAGCTTCATCTTCAGAAGATAATTCGCTACTTTGTTGTGACCAGGTTTGCCATCCTTCTCTTGATGATAATAGAAATGCTCGGTTTTGAACTTCTTGTTGTATTCTCTTTGCTTCCATTTGAAGATGAGGTTGGTTATAAACTAATAGTTCTATTGTTAGGGGCCGATTTAACTTTTCTGCTATGTTGGTTAGTTTATCTTCTAATATTTCAAAGCTTTTTACCACTTGGTTAGTTCTTTTATTATGTTTTAAATTTTGTTCTTCCAATTGGTTTAATATTATTTGTATTATTTGATTTTGTCTCACTCTTTCTTCCTCTAAGTAATTGATTGCATTATAGGCTTGATTTAATCTTTCTTCAAGAAGAGTAAATCCTCTAGCAATCTATTCTTGTTCAGTTTCTCCTATATTTTGTACGTTGATATATGAGATTGGTTCTATGGTCTCATTTTTCTTTTTTCCTTCTGTTACTTTATTTTTTTTTTTGTAACATTTTTCATATATTGCTTCTTTCTTTTCGAATGTAGTTAGAAGTTCATTTTCTTGATCACAGTAGATACAGAATTCTTTTGAATCGAATACTTCTTCGTAGCACTTCTTATAATAATAACTGCAATGACATTCTTCGCAGTATTCTTTCTCTTTATGGTTCTCATGTCTTTTTCTTTCTATTATTGTTTTTGTATATGTATCAGTTTGTTTTAGTACTATCGCCATTAGGCATTTTTCATGTCTACACAGTACTTGTTCTGCTTTCATTTGTTCAAAGTATTTCTGTTGTATCTTTCAAAGGTTTTTTCTCTATTAGTTATTTTCGCACTTTCGTCTCTTGCTATTCTTAGAGCTCTTTGCTCTTCATATTGTTGGTTTGATAATATTTGTACTTCTGTTCCTGGTTGTTGGTATGCTCTTTGGAGTAATGTTTCATCTTCTGATTCATATATGTAATTATCTTTGTCATACAACATTTGATATAATGCTTGTCCTTGAGGTGTTGAGATTATATCAGTCATTTTATTTTCTCGTTTGACTATTTCTGGATTCATTATTCTATTGGTTCTCCATTCTTGAAATAGTTTTCCCATTTTAGTAATATTGATATCATATTGTGACATTCTTACAGAATTGGATCCAGTCCAATGTCTAAGTTTTCCTTTATATGTATAGTTTGGGTTATACTTTAATTCGAAGTCTAAGGTATATGCTAATCGTTCTTCTTTTATACAAAAGAAGTCTTGGTCTTGATTGATCATGTGTCGACAGATTCTATCTGATCCATATCCTTTGTATTTGATAAGATGTCCTTTATCTTCAAGTTGTTCTCAGAGTTGTTGATATTGTTGATATTGCTTGGTATTATTCCAATTTTCATAGACTTCATTCTGTTACAGTACCGTGGCCTTCTTAATAGCAGTACTATAACAATGACACGATTACAGGGATCCTTTACAGGTTTATAGCGGTGTCCAACAGGTAAGTATAATTTCTACTACAACTAGAAACTATACCCT
>CAJVQC010000094.1:0-16980 GCA_910592285.1 Racocetra persica | reverse complement strand
CAATATAGAAGACCCTAACCCTAAATTAATCGAAAAAATTATTAAATATAAGTTGCCTCCGCTTTAGACGTCCCCTAAAAAAGGGAGCAGAGCTGAATCACGTGACATACTACCAATCAAATTATAGAATTTTTTGATGATCGCCGGCGAAGCAAGAAATAAAAAGAAAAACCTGAAAAATACAGAAAACGGCAGTCTAAACCTACCTCGGGGGTGGGTTAATTAAAAATGTCGGGAGGTAATTTTGATTATATATAACCACATAAAACCTAACCTAGCTCTAATATAAGATAACCCTAATAAGAAACTATATTCCGCTTTAGATGTCTCCTAAAAAAAGGTTATTACCGGTTAATATAAGAGATCCAATATTAACTAATGAAAATCGGAAAACTTACTATATCATATTGACGTATGACAACATGTAATACATACGTATCAAATATGCCAGATTTATTCCAAAGTTGGGGATCGTCTAAAGCAAGGTAGTAATTTATATGCTTCACGTGACTTTTACATTACAAATTTATTAATCAACTTAAAAACTACCTTGCTTTAGACGATCCCCAAAGTTGGTAATGCATAATAAAATTTTACTGTATTTGTCATTATGCATATTATTATTTGATTTATTTGATTTATATGTATCAAAAATAAAATTTATATAAATATATACATTTGTTTAACATACTTTCCATTTCTTTCAGGTCTATGCGATTTTATATTATATATTTAAATACTAAAATTTGCTAACTTTTCTAATGTCAGTTTCTACAACCTATATGCGGTTAAATACCAAATGGACAAAACGATCAAATCGCGCAAGACGTTTAAAATGCTATTATTTATTCAGAACGTTATTTACTCTTGCTGTTTTATTTGGTATAATTTTCTTTATGGTCTGTGATCTCGAACTTGGTATTAGAGTTTATTGGAGAGATTGGATTTCACATGAAGAATTTAAACGTGAAAATTTAAGCAAATGTTTTGATAGCCTTTCTAATAATTCTGAACCATCAATCATTTATAATAACATTCTAACCACCTTACCTCTCACTTACGGCTGGGATTGTTACGATTTCGCCAAAAGTATAAAGTTGAAGTCTGGCCAACCTCGAGAATATATAATCTACCATGCTTACTGGCGTGCTGATCTACGACCTTTTTGTGACAAACAGATCGCTACCTTAAAATCTTTCTTTGCTACTCAAGATGCAAAATATTCTTCTCTCATTCTCTGGACTAATGGAAATATTTCGACTGTTCCTTCTCTTAAACCGTTGCTTGAGCGTTATTCCGATCGATTCACAATAAAGCATTATAATGCCGTGATAGAAAGCCAAGGAACTCCTATGGAAGGTTCTCCCAACCTTAAACTTAATGATAAGCAAGCTTACCTTGATGGTGACTTGACTAGACTCCTTGTTTTATACAAATATGGTGGAGTATGGTTTGACATGGATTCTCTTTTTATACGTGATTTTGCACCACTCATGGAGCACGAATGGCTTGGCCAATGGGATTGTTTTATGCCGAAAGGCTATCCTTTTAACGGTGCTTTTATGAGATTTCGAAAGAATTCTCCTTATTTATGTGAACTCCTTTCCGAAATGGCTAATGGACCAGTTCCTAGCAAATCTTCAATTGATTGGGGTGGGAGACTTTATTATAAAATTTTTAGGCGTTTAATTCAAAATGGAAAAAAACCGTTTGAAATAATTCCTTGGTGCTTTACTGATCCTCACCTATGTAATCCGTCAAACTCGATGCCTAGTGCATTTGATGAATCAGAATTTAATGAGGAAAGGTTATTACAAGTATTTGCTTTTCACTGGCACAATCAGTGGGATAAGAAAAAGGGAAGCTTATTTAGATTTCTGGAACAAAGAAACAATGAGATTCTGGGATTCTAAGACATTCATTAAATATAGTATAATTATAATAATAGATTTATTAATAATACACTTCGAACCGAAAAATTTGATAAACAAAACGACAATAATCATAACAGAGCAATATATAAAAAACTTTTATTACGGATCGTCAAGCGAGATTCGATAATAAAATTAAAAATATAGAAATTGATAATTTGTTGTAAATAAAATAAATATTTACATCAAACACATATAATAATATAGAAATTGATAATTTGTTGTAAATAAAATAAATATGATTAGATATTTACATCAAACCCATATAATAATAAACTTTAATATACATCAACATAATGTCAAAAGTACAGACATATATATATATTCAGTAAATAATTTAATTTAATCTAACGTAGTATAATCATTTTTTTTTCAGTAAATCCCATTTCTAGCAAAGCTTGTTCGACGGTAAATAACATATCAGGGGGACCACAAACAACAATCTTTCCTTGTATCAGATCATCACCTCTTCCACAATTGGCTAAATCTATATCAATGTTTTTAGATGATCTAAATTTTCTTGATGCTTGTGACCCTGGCCTAGGTCCCGTATAAATTGTACTGTCGTCACGATAATCATCATGAGATTGTGGCTGCATAGGTGGTGGTGATTGAGGGCTTATAATTGGCAAAGGACTCACGCTCGGCTCATTTGCGCCATGACGTACAGAATGACTCTGAAGAATACTCCTGTAATTATTATTTTCTGCTATCAACTGAGCGTTGTTTGATTCGAGGAGTACACCTTTCATTATGTTGATCCAATCATGTATGATTTTTTGATTAATTCTTCCTCGCAAACCCTCCCAATCTGAAGGTGGTTCTGAGAGACAGTACGTTACAGTAAGTTGTCCTCTACTTGAAAGTGAAAGATCTTCAAGTAATATACCATCGATAACATCTTCAATTTTACGGTTTCCAAATAATAAATGCATTCGTTTATAACTAATATATTGATCTTTTTGTTTAATTGACCGCTCCAAATAATACTTGATTAACTATTATATATTATAATCGGTGTTAAAAAATGATTGGTTGAATACTTAAAAGAACACTTGAGAGAATACTTAAGTGAATGGTTGAGAAAATATTTAATACTAATGTTAAATTACCTGTAACATTGGTGTTATCCCCGTACCACCTAAAAACATGAAGAAAGGTCATTAAGAAAACCGGCGATATTCGTTAATCAGAATTCAAAGGACTAAAATAAGTACCAGCAATCATATATAACTCGTCCCAGCAACCATCCGGACTATCCGGATTTAATAAAGTAGTCTTTGTTTCAGTAAATTTAGCGGAAGGTCTTGTGGGTAAAAGAATATTCGTTCCCTGACTTAATGGATTTGTTAATGTTGGTGCAACATATGGACTTGTTACTGTTACTGTAGGTGCAACATATGACCTTTGTCTATCACTAACATCAAATGGGCCACGTGCTTGAATTTCGTATCCTATCAACTGATTATTCTAAAGATGATAGCCATTATTATTATTATTATTATTATTATTAAGAGTTTAAAGAAATATTATTTAAAGGAAAAAAACGAGAATACTAAGATGCACATACCAAATGCTGTGAAAAGAGCCCCTTTGGATAAATTTTTACATAAATGGAAAATGACTTGGATAAACTACCTTCCAAAGGAGTGTAACTTCTAATCAAAATTTGACAATTTACTCTAGATTGCACTTCAATGTAATGTCCAGGCAAAAACTTTTCTGTGCTAACATCTTTCGCGCCTTGATGTACTTTGGAAAATGTAAATCTTATCACAGGATATTTCACATTTGTATTAACCATTTTTTTGCTTGTAAGCTTATAACGATGAAATTTGGTGATTTTTGGGGCACTAATCAATGCTTTATCAATTTCTACAGAATCATTTTCTGGATTTTGATAAATAGATTCATTACTCGGAACTAAAAGTCCTTTTTCGCTTATTTTTTCACTCATTTTCCCTATAACCAATGTTGCCATTTTCTGTGTGGCAAATCTACTATGAGTATGTTGTGCCAACGGTTTCCTTAAATAGAATTTTGTATTAATGTTGTCAATAAATTGGGCAGCTGAGAGTCTTTTTTGAGGTGCTGACTTTCCTTGAAGGTGTGTTACATATTTTGCAAGCGCAGATGACTGGTTTCCAGAAGGTGTATCCTTTGGAATCAATAAAGCTTTTGGACTGTCTATATCTTCAACAATTTCTTCGTTCTTGTGCGTATTGTAAAAGTCTATAATGAAAAAAGTATACGCATTCATTTCCTTAAACATGCTTTGGTATATTTAAACAATTTCTGTAGTAATTCTTACCATTCGTAATATCTGTTCCAATAACCTATAATCATAAATCGTAAAATTATAAGTATTGTAACTTAAGCATTAACTTATATAAACGGACCATTATATAATATTTACTTGTAATAATATTTGACTCCCTCCTATTATTAAATATTAGTGTTAGTTATAAAAATTTATGTGGAAAATGGATAGCTGAAAAAAGCTGACCTGGATGAGAATCACACCAAGTGTGGATATCTATCACAAGTCCATCACAAACTACCAATTGAGCCTAAACAATGAACGATTTATAGGTTAGTTATTTAAAACAAGAAAATAAACCATAATAATTTTGAAGGTAGCTAACTAGTCCTTTTCAATTTGGCTAATAGAGAACTTTTGAATCCACCACACGATAATATTGTAATTATATTGTATTAATTCATATTTACAATGCACCTACCCCACGTTGAACTCGTTCATTAATTTCTTCCCAAGTAAACTCGGGTAATTTAATATAATCTTGATGATTAATATGAGCATGCATCATCGTTTTTTTCTCGGCATTGGTCTCATCTTTTTTAATACGAAAGAATTTATTATCAAATTCTTCAAAATGCCACCAAAGTTCTCCAATTAGGAAAGCGCAAAGTATTACTAATATCCAACAACAGTAAGCAATTTTCCATCCAAGCGAATCACTAATTGCAATAAAAATTTCAAAGTCAGCAATGATAAATACGTAGAAAGTTATATTGGAAGTATCATACTTACTAGCCATAAGAGAGGCAATAAGTGTCAATTCCTAAAAATCGAACGTATAAACGATTAGTATAATATTAACTTTATAAATTATAATTTTAATATTATTATAATTACCAAGATATATATTAATCCTACAATTTTATATTGATATATATATAATATATATAAATATTAATGTATCTGAAAACTAATAAAAAAATCAAATGCAAGTGATTACAACAATATTTAATATTTTACCATGCAGACAATAATAACGCTATACCAAAACATTTATGAATGCGCTTTGTAAGCCTGGGATATCCCTAACAAAATGATTCAACACAGTTAGTCAATTATTAAACAAATATACGATGTCAAAAAATGTTAAAACAAACCTTATTAACTGATACTACAGACATTTGTCCCCATAAAGCAATTATACCAAGGCCTATGAAAATATTCATCAATTAAATTAATCAAAATACTGTAATTAAATTCAATTGTCAAGTTGTGTTCAACGAATAAGTACCTAATTCAATGAATGCCAAAGTATATATGAACAAACCCAGCCTAAAATTTTCCAATAGTTAATATAATGATAAAAGTACTGTACAAACAAAAATAAATATAATACCAAGCATGTGGCGTTTGTGTCGTAACCATAGTAGAAATAGCCGCAGCACCAAATGTTGAAACTGAAATACCACCCAACAATTGTATAAACCGATGAATTTTAAGGTGTTGATTATGATGCTATAAATAATAAATTTTTTACGTCAAATAACCATTTACAGGTTTAAATCGGTTTTATATGAAAAAAAAATTTTATATTTAAAGTTAATAAAATATATATACCTTCCAGTACCGAACAATAAAGATTGATATTGGAAATAAGATGCTAAAAATTATAACAAAGTTTATATCCGTCAGATAATTATATAGTAACAAAACATTATATGATATTGTAGTAACGAAAAGGATATTTTATTTACCACCATGTAAAGAACATTCCACAGCCATGAATTAGTCTAACCAATCTTTGAAGATTAAGAGTAGTTGCAGTACTAACTTGGCTATTATAAAAATTCACTTTATTCAAAATGCGATTATTTTGGTGATAAGAGAATGCATTGCTATTTGGATTATATGCCATGATAACTATATTAATAATAATAATTATTATAATAATAATAATAATAATTGATAATTTAGTTTCAACATTATAAAATCAAGGCAACATACTATAAAAGTAACGAAAAATAAAAATTTTAATATCCCACATTTCATATCACCATGAATAATTGGTTTTTTTCCTGGTGGATTGAGGAGTCTTTTGAACTCTACTGTCACAGCTTTTGAATCAGACATGGAAAATTTTGGTACGAGAGTAGGATCTTGATTAGAATCTCGAAGGGGAGGATGGTAACCACCTACATCAGCATGGTAATTTCCTAATGTGACATTCCCATTAGTAACCTGTTTATAGAACAATATAAAAAGTATTTAGATAATAAGCCACCCTCGCAAAATACAAATGGTATATTCTAAAGGACCTACAATTCCAATGATAAATTCAGCACCTTTCATTCCATCATCATCTGGACCAAACCCCTGTAATATAGTAATATAATTAGCAAACCAAAATAAACCTGATTTAAAAAGGTAACTTATTAACATACAATAAACTTACCATTCCAAACCAACCATTACCATCAGAAGTTTGTAGTTGAACCTTGAAATATATATAGGTCAAATCAACCCTATAACTAATAATATATTGAGTCCAAACATTAATCTTGCTTGGATAATTATTATCATCACTACTGTTAAGTTTTATTTGAGGTTGGACGGCCCAAATATTTTGAGGGAAGGTTACATTTGGATTGATGTTACGAGTGATGATATTTCGGAGTGTTGTATTTCGTATAATTTTTCGTTCTTCAGCAGTAAACATATTAGGTTTCTCGAACCAAAAATTATCAGAATCTCTAATATACGTATACTTTAAAAAAAATTTTTTTTTAATGCAACCGAATAATCCGAGAAAATTTACAAACGAAACATATAACAATGATCACCTGCATCACCATACTCGCATTCATAACCTTGCCAAAGTTTGAACCATTTAAATGATCTTCACTCATCACACCAACCCACGCCTCTACGGTCTCGATTCCTAAAGTGAATGCATAATTTGTCAGCTAATGTATATATCAACTAATCCACTAATAGTATATTCAACTAAATAGTCATTAACCAATCGACTAATCTCATCAATTAATAGTCATCAACTAATAGTAATCAATTATAGTCATTAGTTCATCAACTAACCACTAGTAATTGTGACGGATTAAAATAAAATCAGATTAAAATGAAATGGGAGATAGTATAAAATAGGCAAACCACCGAACAATGCAAAATTTTGGGTGCATTTTTTAGTATTTTTTTTAAGGTTAGGATTAGGGTTTAGGGGTAGGTTTTATAATAAACAAGTATAAGTGGGTTTTAGAGGGACAAATAGAAACCCCTCGTTTCATTTTAATCCGATTTCATTATGATCCGCGACAATAATTATCAACTAATAATATAGCGACTAATTTTAAAACACAAAAATCATAATTATATTCACCATTTGGATAAATTTTAGCCAAGTTTGCTTGAATGGTAGGATTGGAGGAAATGTCAGCAAACGACTGAGCACTAGGAAAACCAAAATATTGTCTAACCACATTATATAAAGGAATGCCTATTATAACATAACAAGGTTTTTTTTTTAAAAAAAAAAAAAAAAAGACAAATAAAAAATACTATATAAAACGAAATTCAAATGAAATTAAAATGAAAAGATAAATGTTTTACCACGATCTCTACTTCTTAGAACGTCAAAAGCAGCTAAATCGTAGGTATGGTGATCAGGAGCATTAATATTTTTAGTCGAATCTGCAAAAAAGACATCAACTTCTTCCTGACGTTGAAGAATCATAGACCAAAGTACTCTTTCTAAACCAAGGCTCTCCAAGAGTGTGAGATTTTTAATATTATTTAAAGCTAAATTATAAAGAGTATCACCATATTCATCTTGAATTCGGTAAAAATCACTAAATAAATTCAAGAGGATTCTATTAGATACTTTAAGGGAGAAAAAAATAGAGTTGAATAATATCAACCTTAATTCACTATGACCGTATCGAAATGTAACAGTTGAAAAGAAAGTGTCAACACCTGTTTTAATAAAAATGTAAAGTTAGAAATAAAAGGTTAACAACGGAGTGGCTTATCATATAATTTCTAACCTGGCATAAGATCAGGATTATAGCTTTGGTAAGCAGGTAAAGGACTACCAAGAATAGCACCAATATATTCCTCAGCAACAGCTTTTTGATAGAAAGCAATAGTCCAACGCCTCCAAAAAATTCTGATGGTTCCTATATTTGGGGTTCGACTTCGGAACGTTCATATAGTATATTTACTTTGGCTATTCAAACAATCTGGATACGTGAACATAACCGTTTATGTGATGAATTATATCAATTACATGGTAGTTCCTGGACTGACGAACAATATTTTCAGGAAGCTGTGGGTCTTCGATATTATCTGTTTTATTTAACTCCATTTTTTTGTTTGTTAATTTTATTAAATTAGTTTGTTGTTATTCAATTAATTTTTTAGAGGCGTTGGACTATTGCTTTCTATCAAAAAGCTGTTGCTGAGGAATATATTGGTGCTATTCTTGGTAGTCCTTTACCTGCTTACCAAAGCTATAATCCTGATCTTATGCCAGGTTAGAAATTATATGATAAGCCACTCCGTTGTTAACCTTTTATTTCTAACTTTACATTTTTATTAAAACAGGTGTTGACACTTTCTTTTCAACTGTTACATTTCGATACGGTCATAGTGAATTAAGGTTGATATTATTCAACTCTATTTTTTTCTCCCTTAAAGTATCTAATAGAATCCTCTTGAATTTATTTAGTGATTTTTACCGAATTCAAGATGAATATGGTGATACTCTTTATAATTTAGCTTTAAATAATATTAAAAATCTCACACTCTTGGAGAGCCTTGGTTTAGAAAGAGTACTTTGGTCTATGATTCTTCAACGTCAGGAAGAAGTTGATGTCTTTTTTGCAGATTCGACTAAAAATATTAATGCTCCTGATCACCATACCTACGATTTAGCTGCTTTTGACGTTCTAAGAAGTAGAGATCGTGGTAAAACATTTATCTTTTCATTTTAATTTCATTTGAATTTCGTTTTATATAGTATTTTTTATTTGTCTTTTTTTTTTTTTTTTTAAAAAAAAAACCTTGTTATGTTATAATAGGCATTCCTTTATATAATGTGGTTAGACAATATTTTGGTTTTCCTAGTGCTCAGTCGTTTGCTGACATTTCCTCCAATCCTACCATTCAAGCAAACTTGGCTAAAATTTATCCAAATGGTGAATATAATTATGATTTTTGTGTTTTAAAATTAGTCGCTATATTATTAGTTGATAATTATTGTCGCGGATCATAATGAAATCGGATTAAAATGAAACGAGGGGTTTCTATTTGTCCCTCTAAAACCCACTTATACTTGTTTATTATAAAACCTACCCCTAAACCCTAATCCTAACCTTAAAAAAAATACTAAAAAATGCACCCAAAATTTTGCATTGTTCGGTGGTTTGCCTATTTTATACTATCTCCCATTTCATTTTAATCTGATTTTATTTTAATCCGTCACAATTACTAGTGGTTAGTTGATGAACTAATGACTATAATTGATTACTATTAGTTGATGACTATTAATTGATGAGATTAGTCGATTGGTTAATGACTATTTAGTTGAATATACTATTAGTGGATTAGTTGATATATACATTAGCTGACAAATTATGCATTCACTTTAGGAATCGAGACCGTAGAGGCGTGGGTTGGTGTGATGAGTGAAGATCATTTAAATGGTTCAAACTTTGGCAAGGTTATGAATGCGAGTATGGTGATGCAGGTGATCATTGTTATATGTTTCGTTTGTAAATTTTCTCGGATTATTCGGTTGCATTAAAAAAAAATTTTTTTTAAAGTATACGTATATTAGAGATTCTGATAATTTTTGGTTCGAGAAACCTAATATGTTTACTGCTGAAGAACGAAAAATTATACGAAATACAACACTCCGAAATATCATCACTCGTAACATCAATCCAAATGTAACCTTCCCTCAAAATATTTGGGCCGTCCAACCTCAAATAAAACTTAACAGTAGTGATGATAATAATTATCCAAGCAAGATTAATGTTTGGACTCAATATATTATTAGTTATAGGGTTGATTTGACCTATATATATTTCAAGGTTCAACTACAAACTTCTGATGGTAATGGTTGGTTTGGAATGGTAAGTTTATTGTATGTTAATAAGTTACCTTTTTAAATCAGGTTTATTTTGGTTTGCTAATTATATTACTATATTACAGGGGTTTGGTCCAGATGATGATGGAATGAAAGGTGCTGAATTTATCATTGGAATTGTAGGTCCTTTAGAATATACCATTTGTATTTTGCGAGGGTGGCTTATTATCTAAATACTTTTTATATTGTTCTATAAACAGGTTACTAATGGGAATGTCACATTAGGAAATTACCATGCTGATGTAGGTGGTTACCATCCTCCCCTTCGAGATTCTAATCAAGATCCTACTCTCGTACCAAAATTTTCCATGTCTGATTCAAAAGCTGTGACAGTAGAGTTCAAAAGACTCCTCAATCCACCAGGAAAAAAACCAATTATTCATGGTGATATGAAATGTGGGATATTAAAATTTTTATTTTTCGTTACTTTTATAGTATGTTGCCTTGATTTTATAATGTTGAAACTAAATTATCAATTATTATTATTATTATTATAATAATTATTATTATTAATATAGTTATCATGGCATATAATCCAAATAGCAATGCATTCTCTTATCACCAAAATAATCGCATTTTGAATAAAGTGAATTTTTATAATAGCCAAGTTAGTACTGCAACTACTCTTAATCTTCAAAGATTGGTTAGACTAATTCATGGCTGTGGAATGTTCTTTACATGGTGGTAAATAAAATATCCTTTTCGTTACTACAATATCATATAATGTTTTGTTACTATATAATTATCTGACGGATATAAACTTTGTTATAATTTTTAGCATCTTATTTCCAATATCAATCTTTATTGTTCGGTACTGGAAGGTATATATATTTTATTAACTTTAAATATAAAATTTTTTTTTCATATAAAACCGATTTAAACCTGTAAATGGTTATTTGACGTAAAAAATTTATTATTTATAGCATCATAATCAACACCTTAAAATTCATCGGTTTATACAATTGTTGGGTGGTATTTCAGTTTCAACATTTGGTGCTGCGGCTATTTCTACTATGGTTACGACACAAACGCCACATGCTTGGTATTATATTTATTTTTGTTTGTACAGTACTTTTATCATTATATTAACTATTGGAAAATTTTAGGCTGGGTTTGTTCATATATACTTTGGCATTCATTGAATTAGGTACTTATTCGTTGAACACAACTTGACAATTGAATTTAATTACAGTATTTTGATTAATTTAATTGATGAATATTTTCATAGGCCTTGGTATAATTGCTTTATGGGGACAAATGTCTGTAGTATCAGTTAATAAGGTTTGTTTTAACATTTTTTGACATCGTATATTTGTTTAATAATTGACTAACTGTGTTGAATCATTTTGTTAGGGATATCCCAGGCTTACAAAGCGCATTCATAAATGTTTTGGTATAGCGTTATTATTGTCTGCATGGTAAAATATTAAATATTGTTGTAATCACTTGCATTTGATTTTTTTATTAGTTTTCAGATACATTAATATTTATATATATTATATATATATCAATATAAAATTGTAGGATTAATATATATCTTGGTAATTATAATAATATTAAAATTATAATTTATAAAGTTAATATTATACTAATCGTTTATACGTTCGATTTTTAGGAATTGACACTTATTGCCTCTCTTATGGCTAGTAAGTATGATACTTCCAATATAACTTTCTACGTATTTATCATTGCTGACTTTGAAATTTTTATTGCAATTAGTGATTCGCTTGGATGGAAAATTGCTTACTGTTGTTGGATATTAGTAATACTTTGCGCTTTCCTAATTGGAGAACTTTGGTGGCATTTTGAAGAATTTGATAATAAATTCTTTCGTATTAAAAAAGATGAGACCAATGCCGAGAAAAAAACGATGATGCATGCTCATATTAATCATCAAGATTATATTAAATTACCCGAGTTTACTTGGGAAGAAATTAATGAACGAGTTCAACGTGGGGTAGGTGCATTGTAAATATGAATTAATACAATATAATTACAATATTATCGTGTGGTGGATTCAAAAGTTCTCTATTAGCCAAATTGAAAAGGACTAGTTAGCTACCTTCAAAATTATTATGGTTTATTTTCTTGTTTTAAATAACTAACCTATAAATCGTTCATTGTTTAGGCTCAATTGGTAGTTTGTGATGGACTTGTGATAGATATCCACACTTGGTGTGATTCTCATCCAGGTCAGCTTTTTTCAGCTATCCATTTTCCACATAAATTTTTATAACTAACACTAATATTTAATAATAGGAGGGAGTCAAATATTATTACAAGTAAATATTATATAATGGTCCGTTTATATAAGTTAATGCTTAAGTTACAATACTTATAATTTTACGATTTATGATTATAGGTTATTGGAACAGATATTACGAATGGTAAGAATTACTACAGAAATTGTTTAAATATACCAAAGCATGTTTAAGGAAATGAATGCGTATACTTTTTTCATTATAGACTTTTACAATACGCACAAGAACGAAGAAATTGTTGAAGATATAGACAGTCCAAAAGCTTTATTGATTCCAAAGGATACACCTTCTGGAAACCAGTCATCTGCGCTTGCAAAATATGTAACACACCTTCAAGGAAAGTCAGCACCTCAAAAAAGACTCTCAGCTGCCCAATTTATTGACAACATTAATACAAAATTCTATTTAAGGAAACCGTTGGCACAACATACTCATAGTAGATTTGCCACACAGAAAATGGCAACATTGGTTATAGGGAAAATGAGTGAAAAAATAAGCGAAAAAGGACTTTTAGTTCCGAGTAATGAATCTATTTATCAAAATCCAGAAAATGATTCTGTAGAAATTGATAAAGCATTGATTAGTGCCCCAAAAATCACCAAATTTCATCGTTATAAGCTTACAAGCAAAAAAATGGTTAATACAAATGTGAAATATCCTGTGATAAGATTTACATTTTCCAAAGTACATCAAGGCGCGAAAGATGTTAGCACAGAAAAGTTTTTGCCTGGACATTACATTGAAGTGCAATCTAGAGTAAATTGTCAAATTTTGATTAGAAGTTACACTCCTTTGGAAGGTAGTTTATCCAAGTCATTTTCCATTTATGTAAAAATTTATCCAAAGGGGCTCTTTTCACAGCATTTGGTATGTGCATCTTAGTATTCTCGTTTTTTTCCTTTAAATAATATTTCTTTAAACTCTTAATAATAATAATAATAATAATAATAATGGCTATCATCTTTAGAATAATCAGTTGATAGGATACGAAATTCAAGCACGTGGCCCATTTGATGTTAGTGATAGACAAAGGTCATATGTTGCACCTACAGTAACAGTAACAAGTCCATATGTTGCACCAACATTAACAAATCCATTAAGTCAGGGAACGAATATTCTTTTACCCACAAGACCTTCCGCTAAATTTACTGAAACAAAGACTACTTTATTAAATCCGGATAGTCCGGATGGTTGCTGGGACGAGTTATATATGATTGCTGGTACTTATTTTAGTCCTTTGAATTCTGATTAACGAATATCGCCGGTTTTCTTAATGACCTTTCTTCATGTTTTTAGGTGGTACGGGGATAACACCAATGTTACAGGTAATTTAACATTAGTATTAAATATTTTCTCAACCATTCACTTAAGTATTCTCTCAAGTGTTCTTTTAAGTATTCAACCAATCATTTTTTAACACCGATTATAATATATAATAGTTAATCAAGTATTATTTGGAGCGGTCAATTAAACAAAAAGATCAATATATTAGTTATAAACGAATGCATTTATTATTTGGAAACCGTAAAATTGAAGATGTTATCGATGGTATATTACTTGAAGATCTTTCACTTTCAAGTAGAGGACAACTTACTGTAACGTACTGTCTCTCAGAACCACCTTCAGATTGGGAGGGTTTGCGAGGAAGAATTAATCAAAAAATCATACATGATTGGATCAACATAATGAAAGGTGTACTCCTCGAATCAAACAACGCTCAGTTGATAGCAGAAAATAATAATTACAGGAGTATTCTTCAGAGTCATTCTGTACGTCATGGCGCAAATGAGCCGAGCGTGAGTCCTTTGCCAATTATAAGCCCTCAATCACCACCACCTATGCAGCCACAATCTCATGATGATTATCGTGACGACAGTACAATTTATACGGGACCTAGGCCAGGGTCACAAGCATCAAGAAAATTTAGATCATCTAAAAACATTGATATAGATTTAGCCAATTGTGGAAGAGGTGATGATCTGATACAAGGAAAGATTGTTGTTTGTGGTCCCCCTGATATGTTATTTACCGTCGAACAAGCTTTGCTAGAAATGGGATTTACTGAAAAAAAAATGATTATACTACGTTAGATTAAATTAAATTATTTACTGAATATATATATATGTCTGTACTTTTGACATTATGTTGATGTATATTAAAGTTTATTATTATATGGGTTTGATGTAAATATCTAATCATATTTATTTTATTTACAACAAATTATCAATTTCTATATTATTATATGTGTTTGATGTAAATATTTATTTTATTTACAACAAATTATCAATTTCTATATTTTTAATTTTATTATCGAATCTCGCTTGACGATCCGTAATAAAAGTTTTTTATATATTGCTCTGTTATGATTATTGTCGTTTTGTTTATCAAATTTTTCGGTTCGAAGTGTATTATTAATAAATCTATTATTATAATTATACTATATTTAATGAATGTCTTAGAATCCCAGAATCTCATTGTTTCTTTGTTCCAGAAATCTAAATAAGCTTCCCTTTTTCTTATCCCACTGATTGTGCCAGTGAAAAGCAAATACTTGTAATAACCTTTCCTCATTAAATTCTGATTCATCAAATGCACTAGGCATCGAGTTTGACGGATTACATAGGTGAGGATCAGTAAAGCACCAAGGAATTATTTCAAACGGTTTTTTTCCATTTTGAATTAAACGCCTAAAAATTTTATAATAAAGTCTCCCACCCCAATCAATTGAAGATTTGCTAGGAACTGGTCCATTAGCCATTTCGGAAAGGAGTTCACATAAATAAGGAGAATTCTTTCGAAATCTCATAAAAGCACCGTTAAAAGGATAGCCTTTCGGCATAAAACAATCCCATTGGCCAAGCCATTCGTGCTCCATGAGTGGTGCAAAATCACGTATAAAAAGAGAATCCATGTCAAACCATACTCCACCATATTTGTATAAAACAAGGAGTCTAGTCAAGTCACCATCAAGGTAAGCTTGCTTATCATTAAGTTTAAGGTTGGGAGAACCTTCCATAGGAGTTCCTTGGCTTTCTATCACGGCATTATAATGCTTTATTGTGAATCGATCGGAATAACGCTCAAGCAACGGTTTAAGAGAAGGAACAGTCGAAATATTTCCATTAGTCCAGAGAATGAGAGAAGAATATTTTGCATCTTGAGTAGCAAAGAAAGATTTTAAGGTAGCGATCTGTTTGTCACAAAAAGGTCGTAGATCAGCACGCCAGTAAGCATGGTAGATTATATATTCTCGAGGTTGGCCAGACTTCAACTTTATACTTTTGGCGAAATCGTAACAATCCCAGCCGTAAGTGAGAGGTAAGGTGGTTAGAATGTTATTATAAATGATTGATGGTTCAGAATTATTAGAAAGGCTATCAAAACATTTGCTTAAATTTTCACGTTTAAATTCTTCATGTGAAATCCAATCTCTCCAATAAACTCTAATACCAAGTTCGAGATCACAGACCATAAAGAAAATTATACCAAATAAAACAGCAAGAGTAAATAACGTTCTGAATAAATAATAGCATTTTAAACGTCTTGCGCGATTTGATCGTTTTGTCCATTTGGTATTTAACCGCATATAGGTTGTAGAAACTGACATTAGAAAAGTTAGCAAATTTTAGTATTTAAATATATAATATAAAATCGCATAGACCTGAAAGAAATGGAAAGTATGTTAAACAAATGTATATATTTATATAAATTTTATTTTTGATACATATAAATCAAATAAATCAAATAATAATATGCATAATGACAAATACAGTAAAATTTTATTATGCATTACCAACTTTGGGGATCGTCTAAAGCAAGGTAGTTTTTAAGTTGATTAATAAATTTGTAATGTAAAAGTCACGTGAAGCATATAAATTACTACCTTGCTTTAGACGATCCCCAACTTTGGAATAAATCTGGCATATTTGATACGTATGTATTACATGTTGTCATACGTCAATATGATATAGTAAGTTTTCCGATTTTCATTAGTTAATATTGGATCTCTTATATTAACCGGTAATAACCTTTTTTTAGGAGACATCTAAAGCGGAATATAGTTTCTTATTAGGGTTATCTTATATTAGAGCTAGGTTAGGTTTTATGTGGTTATATATAATCAAAATTACCTCCCGACATTTTTAATTAACCCACCCCCGAGGTAGGTTTAGACTGCCGTTTTCTGTATTTTTCAGGTTTTTCTTTTTATTTCTTGCTTCGCCGGCGATCATCAAAAAATTCTATAATTTGATTGGTAGTATGTCACGTGATTCAGCTCTGCTCCCTTTTTTAGGGGACGTCTAAAGCGGAGGCAACTTATATTTAATAATTTTTTCGATTAATTTAGGGTTAGGGTCTTCTATATTG
>CAJVQC010000093.1:0-17010 GCA_910592285.1 Racocetra persica | reverse complement strand
TCTTCTATGCTTCTATATTTCTTATCAAATAAAACTTTAACTAGATGATAAATTTTATTTTGGTTTAAATTATACTAATATCTAGTATTTCTGATAGACTCAGTATAATATCTAATTCTGTTTCAAATCTTATAGTTTGAATTATATTAGAAGTCTGTAAAAATTTTATAAGTATATATGTGTTCTAAATCACAAAACTACAATTCTTCTTGTATGCTTTCTACGTTGTGCATTCTTGATCTAGGTTTCTAAATATTACAAAGTTTGTATTAGACAAGAGTTCTTCTATCAAGTCCTGTATCATAATATTTCTGGCTTCTGAGGTCTTCTGGGTCAAAAGCTTTATAGTAAGTTTTATAACAAGCAGTACAAGCAAGTTTTTTTTCTAATTTGTATAGTTTGTCAGGTTGCTAAGAGGTGTAACAATTACAACAATAATGGGTTCTCTTTCTACTATAATAGGCTATTCTTTGTTCTTCTATTTGATCTTTGTTATAACCATATTTGTAAATTAAATTATCAAGTTTAGGTTGGGCAAGAGGGCAGTTAATTTCAATATAGCCAAATTTATTATAGCCATAACATTGGTTATCTGAATAATTCTTAAACAAGTGAGCAGTTTGTCTACAAATTCTATAGTTATTTGATCTTTCATATTTGTTGGGCAGTTAATAAATATATGTTCAAATTTGTTGCGATAATCTTTGTATTGATAGGTAACTTGACCACAAGTTTTGCAGTATAGTTTTCTTCATTGAGGTTGATAGATAGTCTATTCTTGGTCTTCTTTTTCTGAGGATGCAGAAAATACATAAGCTTTATAGAGTGTTAAATATTCTTGCTTATATAATTTAAAGTTTTTAGCAGTAGTACAGGTTGGTAGAAAATCTAAGTTTGGTTTGATTAGTTTGAATTCAGGTTTGGTTTGATATTTTTATCAAACTCAAACTGTAAATTTTATTAATTTTCAAATTTAACCCAAATTCAAACTTCATTATAAGTTTGGTCTGAGTTTTGTTTGAAGTTTGCAAACTAGTTTGAGTTGAATATGGATTATAGTAATTTTGACAATTGCGAAAAATAATTTTATTAAGTAAATTAATTATATATATTAAGTAAAAGTTGTTCAAAAAATAAAATTACATATATCCTAAAAGTTTTATATATATCAGATAATTTTTATTAATTGACTTTTGATTTTTATATTCAATGAATATAAAATTTAAAAAAATTGTAAAAAATTTATCGAACATAATATGCAAAAATATATTAAGAAAAAGTTATTCAATTTGGATAAAACTTTTAAGATATATGTATTTGATTTTCTAAACAATTTTCATTTAATAAACTATGTCAATTTACTTAGTAAAATTTTGACTTTACTATAGAGTAACTACTAATAATCATTAAATAGCTTATTTTTGGATATAAGATATTTTTATGTTTTTTTTCTAAAAAAAAAAGGTAGCTTATTTTTGTAGTAGCTTATTTTCAAAAATATATAGTATATTCAAACTCAAACTAGTTTGCAAACTTCAAACCCAATCCAAACCAAACCCAAATATTAACTAAAAGTTTGAAAGCAAACACAAATATTAATTAAAAGTTTGGAAACCAAATACAAACTTTATTAAAGTTTGGTTTGGTTTGGGTTTATAGAAATGCTACAGGTTGGCTTCTTTTTTTTTAGGCTTTTCTTGCTCATAAAAAGTATCAAAAATAATCTTCTTTCTTTTCTAATAAAGAGTATATTGATATATTTTCTAGTTATAGTTGGCTTCTACTTTCTTTAACCAGTCATTTTCAAGTAAAATGCAATAGGAAGTAGCAGATTCAACTTCGATATCTAAAGAGCTAAGTCGATCTTGAATCCTAATAGACAAATTTCTAATAATTCCAAGAGGTCTAGAGGTGGTACTAGTAGTAGTGACAATAAGGCTTTTAGATGGTTTCTCAATTTTGAAATCTAACTTTTTTATAGTTTGATATGAGATCATATTAATAGAAGCTTTACTATTAATAATAGTAGGATAGATACGATCTTGAATATCAATATAGCATTTAACAGAAGTAATAGTGCTAATAGATTGGAGTTTGGTATTTTTTCTATTGATTTTAGTGATATAGATAGTTAAAGCAGTTCTAATAGAATAATTGTCTAACAACCTTTCCTAATTATTAGAATTAAAGGCAGGTTGCTTCTCAGCTATATTAACATTTTAATAGTAAGAAGATAGTGAGTAGTTAGACCTGGGTCCCCATCTATCTTAACTTTTGTCCCTAGATTTATTTCTATAATTTCTGTTTCTAGATTGATTTCTATCTCTATAATTTCTATCATAAGATTGACTTCTATCTCTGTTTCTTCTATTATTATTGTTATTATAATAATTATTATTACTTATTCTATTATTATTATTGTTAGTTTTTTTTCTGTTATTTTTGTTTCTTTGATTATTATTATATCTTTTTCTATAATCAGTGATAAAATGTTTTGGGTTACTACAATAGTAACAAAGAGCTTTATTCTAACTAAAGTTGTTTTGACAAGAGAAATCAGATTTTCTTTTTGCTATATAAGCAGATCTTGATTAGGGTTTTGGTCGCTGTTAGACCACTAATTTGTCAAAATGGCTAGTAAGATTACTAATAGTATTTATTACTAGGTTTTCTGCTAAGGCTATTAATCTTCTAGTTTCTTATTGTTTAGCAGTAGTAATAGCAGCATCTAAGTTTTCTGAATAGTATATTCAGATTGTAATTCTTTTATGAAAAGTTGAACAATAAAAGGGTTAGAGAAGATATATTCTAGATCTGAGTTTATTTTCTTTTGTAGTTTTTTAAACTGAGCAGCATAAATATTTACAGTATTTATTCTTTATTTTAAATCAAAAATTTTTGTTGCTATATAGCTTGCTTCTTGGTAATCATAAATTGTTCTAAGAATTTGTTTGACTTTGAATTGATTATCAATATAACTAGTATCATATTGTTAAATTTCTTCTTCTAATCCTTTTAACTAATTTTCTGTATTGTTATGTATATAGGCTTTAGCAATAGCAAGTTTTCTAGCAATACTCTAGTTATTGGCAATAGTAGTTTATTTAAAATTCATTAATCTAATCAATAAAATCTTCAGTACCATCTTCTCTAAATGGTTTAATCTTGATAAGAGATTTTTCTTTTCCTTTTTCTTTTCTAATAGCTTTGGCTAATTAGATTATAGCTCAAGCAGCTTCTTCCAAGTCACCCATATTTTCTTCTTTTCCAATATCTGAACTATCTGATTCTGGTTATAGTTAAGAGCTTGTTTGATTAGATAAAGATAAAGGACTCTGTTCTAAATTTCTTGATTTTAATCATTCGAAAAAGTTTAAGTTCTCTTAAGAAAGATAATTATATGTAGTGGTTGTTTTAGAGAGTTGAGGATGAAGTAGAGAGTAAGTAAAAGCTAAACTAAAGATATTTGGAATATTTGAATAAAAGTATTCTGATGGTGGGCTAGATGTTTTAATCTAAGATAAAGAGATTGGTAGTTTTGCTTAAATGAATAGGTAGTTGTAGTAATTTCTTTATCTACAGTATGTACTAGTAATAAAGTAGTTTCTTTTGTATTTGAGATTTTAGTATTAACAGATTAAGTGTCTTCTTGATGGGTTTCAGAAGTAGAAGAAGATTCAGTTCAACAAGGACTAATAGATTCTAAAATTTTAAAAAATTTCTAAATAAATCAAGATAGTAGAGTAGGTGATGAAATTGTTTTTTCTAGATTATTTCCTAAATTATTAGATGAGATAAAAAATTCTTTCTGTCTTTTTGGCTAAGTAATAGGTATAAAAGTTAAAGTAAAGACAATAACAGACTCTTCTATATTAATAACAGTATTAGGAAAAGATAGATATAAAACAGGAGTAGTAATTTTTCCTAAAGTTTGTTGTTCTTTGTCTGAATATAATATTCAAATATAAGACTAAATAGCAGTAGGATTATCAATAAAAATATCATAGTAGTTGATATAAGTATTAAAAGTCTTGCAAAGGTTATAGTGAGAAGCATATTTTTGAAAAAGAAGTTGGGCAGTTGATCAAGATACAATACTGCTTTCTAATATTGGCAACTAAAGATAATATTTTGAACAAGTATACGAGCTATTGTTTGGTCTGCAGTAGCTAGTTTTTAAAAATTAAAATAAGTAGCTATTGCAGTATTATAGGCTTAAAAATACCAATTTCAAAAGTCAACAAAATGTTCATGAGAAGTAAGTGATATAGGATAGCACTGGGTACAAGTTAAATCAGATACAATAGATTGAATAATAATAATAATATGTGAGGTATTATTAATTTAGGCTTGTCTATGCTTTTGAATATTATCTAAATAGTAATGAGTTAACAAATCTCTCATAAAATTAAAATATCTTTAAAGAAGATTAATAATAACAAAATGATAAAATGATAAAAAAGTTAAATAAAATAAAACAAAAAAATAAATCAATAAGGTTGTTAGCAAATAAAAAAAAAAAAAAAAGATTCGTGAATAAAATAAAATAAAATAACTTAAGTAAAAATAACAAATAAAACAAAATTCTAAAAATTTAAACAAAAATTTATATATAGCCAACAAGAAAGTTAATAGTAGTAGGAAGTAAAAGTATAAACTTTGTGATAATACAGTTCTAAAATACAATTTAATAAATGCAATACTACTTAAGTTAATAGAGGGTATACCAAAAATATAAATTTCTAGAATATTTTTTAATAGCTTTTGCTGTTTCAAGAAAGTTGAAATTAATTTCTGCAAGAAAGTTTTCTTCTAAAGAGAGAGAGAAAGAGAGGTTTGCTTTCAAGAGAGGGTAAATTTTGCTTCTCATAAAATTTTATGTTTCTGCCAAAAGGCACCAAAATATTATAAGGCTATAGCCTTTTTAGTAAAATACAACCAAATAACAAGATCATCTGGTACAGTAATTGACTATTGCAAATATATACAGAATAGAGGTATAGTTGTTTACTTAACTATATAGCAGCAGGCAAATAATTTGAGATAGTAATAGTATATAGAATAACTTTATTTAATACAAGAATAGTGATAAGCCTTGCCTATAGGAATTACTTTAAAGAAGAAATATCATACTTTACAAGATAAGAAGGATTAAAGATTATTAGAGTCTAATTGAAATATAGGAACTTAAGATTTGGCAAGAAGATGAAAAAGCACCTTTTATATATCTTTTCTGCTTAAAGCAAAGGTATACAATGTATAGTAAAAAAATAATACTTGGCAGAGAAAGTTAGAGAATCATACTAGTAGAAGTTGAGAAATTGTACTAAGTGAAGTTGAGAAAATATAAACATTACTTATTTTGTTTATATTTTATTTACTGTTTGTGAGAGAGAGTTTGGGAAAAAAGAATCTAGTGGATTCTGCGATGTGGTACTAGGTTTGCGATATAATAACTTGTATTCGAAATACTTAAGTTTGTATAGAAGAATCTGAAAGATTTTGTATAGAGGAACTTGGAGAAAATTGTATTATTTTCTTGTATTAGCTTTTTGTATAATCTAAAATATTTCTTTGTATAATATTGTATTACTTTAGGTCATGTAGATCATGTGATTGTGCCACATATCCTTTTAGCTAATTAAATTATTTCTATACAATGACTATAAAATTACTATCTAATATATATATAATAATATAATATAATATAATATACTAATAATATACTAAATATAACTAATAATAAACTAACTAATAATATATTTAGAGACTTGTTAATGCCACCCTCTATATAGCTCTAATTGACCTTTAACCTTTCTAGAAACTCTTTGAACAATGCTTACCCTAATTTTTAACTAAGTAATCACATGAATTCACACTGTTTCTAAATACTATTTGTAGAATTTTCAATATTTTAAACCAGTTAGAGTTATATAGAAAGTAGCATTAACAAAAGTAGAAGGTGGCATTAACAGTTCTCTATATTTATAATAAATAATACTAAGTTAATAAAAACTAAAATTTCTATACTAAAATACTATAAAAATCCACTTTATAACAATATCATTAGGGTATAGACATTTATTATTTGATTTTTAGAAGAAAAAGGGTTAGAGAAGTTATCAGGTGCTATATAATATGGTATTATTAGCCAATCAAAATTGTCTAATATAACAATATAAAATTTTTAATAATAAGAATTAAAAACATATTAGCTGATTTGTAGAATTGACAATAACTTTTGATCTACTAGTCTATTTGGAATAATTTTATTATCAAAATATTTGTCTTAGTGAGAAGATTCTAACAAGCTCAAAATTATTAAAATTTAATCACAGAATTCTGAGATATTTATAATTTTTTGTTATTTTATTAGTAATTTTTGAATTACTATTAAAAATATTTTTGATATTAAATAAGTTTTGATATATTAATCTGTTTTTGATGATTTTATTACCAAAATATTCATCTCAGTGAGATGATTTTAACAAGTATAAAATTATCAAATTCTAATTACTAGATCTTGAGATCATTAAAGATTAATATATAGGGTGAGTTGGTAGAAAAAGGACAAATTTTTTCTAAGTAAAAGTTTTCTTAACTTTAAGCTTAAATATTTTAACAACTATCTTATTAAATTTAATAATTTTTTTTTATTTTAATTCTATATAATTCAAGATTAAAATAAAAAAATTTTAGCAAATTTGATTAAATAATTGTTAAGATATTTTAATTTAAAAATTAAAAAAAATTTACTAAAAATGATTTGTTTCTTTTCTACTAACTTACCCCCATATATATAAATAATCAACTTAAAAATAGGTTGTATATAGTACAAACTATTTTTAAGTTGATTATTTATATATATATTAATCTTTAACAATCTTAAGATCCAGTAATTAGAATTTGATAGGTTTATACTTGTTAGAATCATCTTATTAAGATGAATATTTTGGTAGTAAAATTATCAAAAACAGATCATATATCAAAAGTTATTTAATATTAAAGATATTTTTAATAGTAATCTAAAAATTACTAATAAAATAATACAAAATCATAATGATCTTAGGATCTTGTAATTAGATTTTAATAATTTAGAGCTTGTTAAATCCTTTACTAAGATAAATATTTTGGTGATAAAATCATTCCAAACAGACCAGTAGATCAAAAGTTATTGCCAATTTCACAAATCAGCAATATAATATAAAAATAAAAGTAAATTTGCTTAATTGCAAAAAATTTTATTAAGTAAATCAATTATGTATATTAAGTAAAGTTTGTTCAAAAGATCTAAATACATATATTTTAAAATTTGGGAATTAGTAAATAGCGCATTATACACCACAGTGCATCGGTTTGACGATCACGAATATGTATAGCAAAGAATAAAAGTATCGATCAAACAATCGCAAATCTGTAATAGCGGAAAGTAAAATATCCTGTAATTGAGTTGCACAAATTATGCATTTAATTAGTATAAATGAAAAATGTAAACAAGAAAAAAGTTAACTCTTTTGCTAACAAAAAGCGAAAGCCAAAGTCTACGTAAAAGTAAATACAGTCAGGATAAAAACTCATACAATACAAATACTTCACAAATTGTTTATTGTTATACTATTTTGTGGTTTATCAGCTCCGGGTGTACTTACGTTGAAGTTACTTCTTTCAAGCTGTAACAGTAATATTTGTTACATGATTTCTGCTATTTATTGGCCCTGGGGTTATTTGAGATTAAATAATGACAAATAAGGTATACGATAGTCCAAATGAAGTAAGTAGAAAAAACCAAAACAAAGCAAGTGACATAAGTGATGTAGAACAGGAAACTTGGGTAAATAAAGCAGGTCAAGAAAACGAAGAAAATAAGGCCAGTAAAGCAAGTAAAGGAAGTGAGAGCTCTTTTGAAGCGTTAAGTCATAATAGAGAAGAGACAAATAATTTAGATGTAATTTCAGTAAAAGTAGGGGATCCGTTTGAAGATTTTGAACATGCTGAAGAATATATACAATGATATGCAGAGTTTAAAGGGTTTAAAATACGGTTAGGTCGAAGCACTGCAATGGGAACAGACAAAGTGATGAGAAAAAGAACAATCTACTGCCGTTCTGGTCAATATAAAGCAAAAAATCCAAAAAATCCTGAAATATCTGTTAGATAGGGTTGTCAGTAGCATATTAATCTTTCATGACCACTTAAACAAAACCCGAATTTGCTTGTTTATATAACAATATTAGTGGATGAACATAACCATGAGTTGTTCATTGAAGCTCTACAATTTGAGAAATTAAAGGCATTTACTAAGGAGATGCAAGATGATATTGCATTTTATGTGAAAAAATGTAATTTTGGTGCAACCATGATTAAGCGAATTTTTAACCAAAAATATCTATTACACTCAATTTTTCCTCAAGACCTTTATGCTGAGATCAAGAAACACAAGCCATCTGCATGATTTGTTGAAGGTGATGCAGCTCGCTTTTATGAAGAATTATTGTCTAAACAATGTGAAGATCCTCGGTGGTTTGTAGAAGCGAAGTGGGAAATTAAGACAAGCACACTTATTGGTTTTTTCTGGATGAGTCCAGATCAAATTTTATTATAGTGTGAATTTGGAGATACAATAGGCCATGATAACACTACAGAGACGAATCGATATAATATGCTATTATCAATCTTTGTAGTATTAGATAATAATATGCAATCTAGGATAGTTGTACAAGCATTAATGAGCGACGAGACTACAGATTCATATGAATGGGTGCTATACATGACTAAAAAAGCAACACAAGGCCGAACACCTAATGTAATTATAACTGATGGGGACCCTGCTATAGAACGTGCGATTATTATTGAGTATCCACTGGCACGTCATCTTCTTTGTATTTGGTATATAAAAGAGAATCTCAAAAAAGCACTTCGTAGAAAATTGGGTAATTCATTTGCAGATTTTTATTCTGCATTTTGGAAATGCCGAAATGCTGAAACTCCTGATGTTTTCAATTATTACTGGAGAGAGATGATTACAAATTATCCAATAGCATCAGAATATCTTGAAAGATAGTTGTATAAGTGACGTAAAGTATAGGCACGTGAGTTTACGATGATGCTATTTACGCTTGAAATTGAGTCAATATCATTCATGGAAAACCAGAATGCTTGTATAAAACATGTTCTTGAAAACAATAACACCTCTCTTTATGAACTTGGTAAGGTTATGATGAATCATGTTGAAGAACGGCTGAAACAAAAACAATATGAAGCTTGGATATGTAGTATTCCTTCAACATCAAATACTGTAACAGTCTTTCCAACTATTGAAGCACTTATTAGGTGTTATTTACGGCCAAATATTATACAATATTTGCTTAATCAAATAAAAGAAAGCGTCTATTATATTGCATCACGTTCTAGTATTAAAGAGGTTGAAAATATGTCTATTAATGAGCCATCTTAGGATAAAGATCTAAAGGATGAATTGGATAGTATATCTATATGTGCAAAATTTCTTTTACAACAATTAGACTATTCTAGCATTGTTGAAATTTGGAATATTTCACAGATTACAAGTCATAATATAAATCATATTGTGTTTTGTCTAAAAAATGGGGCATACTGTTGTATATGTTTACTTCAACAAAAAAAAGAGCTTGTTTGCCGTCACTATTTTCATTTATTGAATATCATACAAACAGCACGATTTAATATGAAACTTATTACTTCTAGATAGATTCCTAAAGAATCTCATCAGGATGTAGTAGTGGAAAGTGATCATTTTGGGTAACGTTTTGTTGACAGCGTTATAGAGAATAAGGAGAACATAAAAAACAAAAGTCCAAGTTTTAATTGGATTCAGCCATTTCATGATATGAATGAGCAAGAAAACAATACAAATGAAGGTTTTGTTGATGAACTATTATTTTATGGAAGAGTATTGCATCATGATGAGAAATTTATTAAGATTATTAAAAACTATTTGGCAAGTATACGTAAACGTGAAGATAATCTTATTCGAAGAAATAGGTGAAATTCTGATTTAGATGATGATTCAAATAAAGAAAATGAGTTAATGAATGTTCAACTTAGAAATCCACGAAAAGTAATTACAAGAGACAGACCAAAATCCGTAAGTCATCATAACAATGAGACAAATAGGATGAATAAAAATACAATGCAAGAATTGACAACACATAGAAAGAGAAAAAGGGGTCCGAATCTTTGTAGTAACTGTAAAAAACCAGGTTATAATATTGCTAAGTGTTCTAAAAAAGATATAGAGCAAACAAGTGAGGAAAAGACAGAAGAAGAGACGAAGTAACACAACAAATAGTTTATTTTTCTACGTACAAACAGCGTACAAGGCATAATTTTATAGCTTGTATTGTAATTATAAAGTTATACTTAATGAACTCTAAGCTTAAAAAGGTGAAACCCCCAAAAATACTACTTGGGTTTTTATTGGTATCATTCATATATTCGTATTTGCTTTCTTGTTTTTCTGCAATTCGAAATATTTAGTGCTAGTGATTTGTTTATAAATAAAGCTGCATGTAAATGTAAAGTTAAATAACATTTAGTGTAATACTATAATAAATATTTGTACGTATAAGGTAACTATAGGTATTGTGGCGGATAAGGGTATTGTGGCGGATCTGCTATAACTCGTGACCCATCGATCCAAACTAAACGATTTTTATACCATTCGAATTGTCTCATCGAGACGATTCGAATGGTATAAAAATCGTTTGATTTCGATCATTGGATCATGAGATATTGGTGTTCGAATGTTATAAATCAAATTTTTTGAAAAAAAACTAATCTTATATTTGGACACTATTCTAACACCAATATCTTGTGACCCAGTGATCGAAATCAGACGTTTTTGTGCCATTCGAATCGTCTCGATGAGACGATTCGAATGGCATAAAAATCGTTTAGATTGGACTGATAAGTCACGAGTTATTGCAAATCCGCCACAATACCCTTATCCACTACAATACCCCTTCTAATTTTGTATAACATACGATTGTAAATAACTCGTGATTCTGTGATCCAAATTGAACGATTTTGGTACCATTCGATTCGTCTCGATGAGACGAATCGAATGGTACTAAAATCGTTCAATTTGGATCAATGGATCCCGAGTTATGCCAAAATTTCTCTTAACTCCACCACAATACCCATACTTACCTTATATCGATTATAATCTCCTAGATTCTAATTGATATATATCACCCCTGCCAAGTATAAACATTAGTAATAGTAAAAAATTTGTTAAATTTTATCAAACTTTGATATAGATTTTTTGATAACTATCAATTGAAATTGGTTGATATTTTTACTGTAAATAGTATTGTTATTTAACCATGACATATAAAAATTTTAGCCAATTATAATCACTAGTTCACAAGTAATTAATTTTATATGATAGTTAATTTTTTAAAAAAAATTAACTATCACGATTTCTTGTAAACCAGAAATTATAATTGGTTGAAATTTTTATATATCATAGTTGAATACCAATACTATCTATAGTAAAATTTCAACTAATTTTAATTGATAGTTATTAAGAAAATCTATGTCAAAGTTTAATAAAATTTAACAAATTTATAATAATCAATATATATCGTTAGTGATATATATCGATATATAACCAATAATCGATATATATTGTATAAAAAATCGATTACAATAGTCTCTGCTGCTAGCAATCGATACAAATCTTCAAAAAAAAATTTCTAATAATTGCTGATCTATTCTGTTTTTCAAGTTAAGGACTTTATTCTTTTTATCTTCTGGTTGTGAGCTTATGAATTGTTTATAAAATTGCTTCTTTGCTTCTAGATCTACCTATAATATTTCTTCTGCTAGTTCTTTTATATTTCCCTTTTCATTATAGGTCTTGACTTGTTTCTCTTTGTTTTTTGCTTGGCTTCTTTCTTCTTTGTCAGGGCTGCTCTTGTTCGTCATATTTATATCTTTCAAATTTCTGTTTAATACTTCAGTATAGATAGGTTTTTTTCTTTTTTTCTTTTAAAATCTATCTATACCAATTTTTTATTATAATAATAAACTTGTCTTCTTTGTATATTAAGACAATCTTCTTCATTCTTGAAATATACTAACACAATACTTCTTCTGTTACTATTACTATTATAAGGAATATATACTGCTTTGGTCTTAGTCAGTTTAAGCTAACAAAAAAATAAAAACTCTAGTATGTTAGGAGAAAGATCTTGTAGTCTGGCTATCTATTTTCTTTTGTTATTTAACATTGTTTTGTCAAAGTAACCTGAAGTTAATTGACATATACTTCCTTCTTCAAAGTATATTATTCAACTTTCTTGAAGTGCTTTAAATCTTTCTTGATTCTAACAGATAATTTGAATATAGGCTGCTTTGGACTTCTTGCTCTCTTAGTGAGAATCTTTCTATTTAAAAACTTTTGCTTTACTATAGAAATTAAGGCTTTTTCTTACTCTACTAGCCTATGTATCTTCTGGTAGGTCCTATAAAGTTAACTTGTATTCTGGTTTGAGACTTTGGGTTGTTTTTTCTTTCGCTAGATTCTTAAGTATTTCTTCTTTTAGTGTTGCTTTTTCTTTTAGTAATTCCTCTTTAGATTTGTTTTTTGGTATCTAGATTGATTTGTTGATATCTTTTGGTATCTATTTAGATCTATATATGCTTTCATATATAATATTGTACTTTTTTTTTTTTCTTTTTTCTAAATGGGACTTTTATTGTTTTTTACTATATCTTATTGTACAAGGTCTTTTGTCTTCTTGGTCCCTTTGTTATAAGTTCTATATTCTGCATATAGCAAAATTATTTATTCTCTATCTTTTCATCATCTGAATTTTTTAAAATTTCTTTTTCTGATTTATTTAGAATTGCTTCAGCTATTTTATCTATACTGCTATCTTGTCATTTAGGCTCAGGTTCCTTTTTATTTATTTCTTTAATATCTTTTATAACTATATACTTCCTTTTCTAAGTTACTTCATAAATGACTAGTTGGGCTGTAGGTTCTTTTACTTTTATTTTGACCTGAACTAGTAGAGATTTTTTTTTTTTTTACCTTCAGTTCTAGTAAAGTATTTTTATTTTTCTTTTGATATTTTTTTGTAGCATAATCATTCAAGTTTATTGTTTTAGTCCTTAAATCGATATCTACTAATTCTTGGTTTTCTGCGTTTAGTTTCTCTTCTTTTGAGTATTTTTGAAAAGTTGTTTTGTAATTTTCTAATGCTATACATATAAATAATACAAATTCTGGATCTTCTAATCTCAAAAAATTTGCTACACTTCTGTCAGTTTGGAGAATAAATCTTTTTTGCATCTTATATATCTTCTGTCTTTGTTTTATTAGTAGTACAAAAACACTTTTAATTTTCTTTAAAGATATCATTTTAGTACTGAGTTTAAGTTTAATTCTTTTCTTTAGTAAGCTAAATTCTAAGTCTGTTGTTTTAGATTTTATCTCTACTAAACTAGACTTTCTAGAAAAATCTACTTCTAATTGTAGTTAATCATCACGTTTATTGTTTGTGTTATTGTTGTTGTTATCAGTCATATTTTGTTCTGTCTAAAAATAGTAATGTAATCTACTATTTATTTGTTTGTTTATCTGATCTTATGTGTTTGTTTTGTTGTTATTGTTTATATATCTCTAAGATCAGATTTTCAGGGTTTAGACAAATTTTCAAAATTTTTCAAAAATTTTCTAAAAATTTTTTGAAAGTCTTTATTTTGTTGCTAGCCTAAAAGTTGGGTGTGGCAACTTAGTGAAGTAGTGAAGTTATCATACTCCCAAACGGTTGAGTACAAGTTCAATTTTTACAGAAGACAAAATTTGAATTTTGAAAATAGATTTGGTAACTATTGTCGTGGCCAGAAAAACTCAAGATCCTGTAACTGTGGTCATACCAATTCATCAGAACTGGAAGATCCTAGAGTATTTGTGTAATATATGAGTTATATGAATAGATTTTCAGATCACAAAAAGCTACAAGGTTGATACAATAGTAGGATACTCACTTGGCAAGTTCTAAATAGAGAGGTAGCACAAATCTTTGATGGTACTATGTAAAGGATTATTATCGAAAGAACTGGCAAAAACTAAACAGAACCGAAGTATTTGGCAAGGTACTCTACTAACCAGGCTATTAAAAGAGTAACCAGAGAAAAAGAACCCAACTGTGAGAACCAGAAGCAAATTACAGCCCTTCCAGGCCATCTGAATTAGTAGTTTGAAATAGTCAAGAATACTGTAGATGGTCTGTAATATATGTACTGAGGTTTGGGTAAACTCTATAAGGGCAGAAGTATGTTATGTAGCAGTAATTAGACCATAGTATCCAATATGAAAACTAGGGTGCAAGTGTAAGCTTCAACCTATATATATCAACTGAAGACTAAATTAGTCAGATTGAAAGTACAGAAGGCTCTAGCAGGTTTGTCTCAAGGATAAAGGGTTCTTGGAGGCAAAAAGCTGCTTTAAAGTTCTAAGTAGATATCTGAAACTAAAGGTATCTGCATTGGATCCTCGTTCGGTTAATAGTGTAATTACATAGTCACAAAGGGTTTAAATAGATAACCTCCTAATCAAATTATAGGTATAACATCTAGTGTAGAACTTAGTAATAAGCAGACTACTTAAAATAAGCAACCAAAAGTTGCATGTATGGTTAGTTGTACTCTCCAAATATGTATATAGTATAAAAATCATATTGTAAAAATTATAACTATAACTGAATAAAAATATATAACCAAAAGGTTATCTTAATATTAAAAAAAAAGTTTTTATAAGAAGCTATTCTAATAAAATAAAAATTACTTTTTCTTTAGTAAGAGAAACTTTGTTTCTTATACTAGCTTTTTAATAAAATATAGTTTTAGCCTTGAGTTGATTAAAAATTTGTTGTAAATTGATTTATTATTTTATTTTATTATTATTTAGTTATTATTATTAGAGTGAATTTAACAGATATATATTACGCTTAGTGTTTAATACTTAACATTTAGGAACATGACAAAAATCAGGTGATTTTTTAAGAGAAAGGTATAAAAAATTTAAAATTATATATAAAGACCTGATCAAGATATATAGTAAGAGGAGAGGGGTAGGCCTTTGATAAAAAAAAATCAGGTGATAAATAATACTGTCTTTAACAATTAACAATTAGTAATTAATGATTATAATTAGCGATTAGAATTATACTTAGCGATTAACGATTAGTGATTATGCTTAGTGATTAATGATTAGCAATTACACTTAGTAATTAACAATTAGTACTTAATGCTTAATGATTAGGGAAGTGCAGTTTATTACGTAATTTATTTTTATTATAAGGTCGGACCTCCTCCCTCCCTAGTGATAATTTTGATTGGTTAATCTAGATCAATATATCAATACGTAATAGACCCGCTATCCCCCTCCCACCCCCTTTAAATTACATAATAAACGGCACTTCCCTTAGCAATTACACTTTATACTTAGCACTAAGCAAACTATGCTTAGCTACAATGATTAGCAATTAGTGCTAAAGATATAAAAAGAATGTAAATTTCTCCAAATTAACATTAGACCTGTATTGTCTACCTTTTAGATCCAGACTCCTCTCTTCTTTAAATTTTCTCTTGTAATATTATAAGATTTTTTAGAAATAGGAATCTAAGGAAAGCCTATTTTATTCTCTCTAATAAAATATATATTTCATCTATAAACTATTGTTTGCCTGAACTGTTACAGACAGAAGAATATAGTTTTTAATTGTAATAGAAATTATACTTACTTGTTAAATACTACTATAAATCTGTGAAGAATCCTTGTAGCCATGTCATTGTTATAGTATTGCTGTTAAGAAGGCTATAGTACTATAACATTTGGTGCTTCTTGGCAGAAAATATTTTAAAACCATTACCAGATGATATTATCCCAAACTCCTCTTAATTAATAGCTATTACCAGAGAATAGTTATTCTAGATTGAATTGAATTGAGTATTGTGGATAGCAACCCCTGCCACCAAAGATTTATTTAGCTGATATCTAGATGTATTTTCTAGAATAACTGAAGGATTTCTTATAAGCCAAAGTGTAAGTATAAAGATCTAACCTCAAGAACAACTGAAAAATTCACTACAAGCCAAAATGTAGATATAAGGATCCAACCCCAAGAACATTATTTTATTTTTTTTTTCTTTCTGCTAGCTACTAGTATTTGGACTTTGTTCTATAACTAATAGAGTTACTGAATTATACAATGAATATATTATAAACTATGAGTATAAATACTGTATTACTGTATATTCCTGAAAATAAGCTACCTTTTTTTAGATAATTTTAAGGCCAAAAAATCGAGAGTAGCTTATTTTCAGGTTATACAGATTTTTAAAAATTTATTCCTGATAGCAGAGGTAGCTTATTATCAGGTATTATTTTTGAAAAAAAATTCTTACACATATAAACTTGAGTATTGAGATTTGAACCGGTTTTGTATACATCTGGCATGTGCAAAAACGATGACTCGTTGCTATAGTGATTCTGTGATCGACCAATCAAAATTGATTACGTAGATCATGTAACTTTATTAAAAATTTTTTTTTAAAAAAAATAAATCACGCAACAAATAATCAAACCCATCCACTTCAAATAACTACAACAAATAAAACCAACAAATATTATACCGTGCGATAAAGACTTCAACACCAAGTCGATGACTCCAACGATGAAGGCCTAACACCAAAGATGATGACTCCAATGATAAAGGTTCTGATACCACAGACAATGGCTCCAACAATAAAGCACCAAAGAGACAACTCCACCAATCCTCTAGAATTGATTCTACATTTAATCAAATCCTAAACAAACCAAAGAAGAAAAAGAATATTTAGCAAATGCAAGAATGAAGTTAAAAAAAAAATATATATATATACTTATTCGAAATAGAAGACCCAAAAATGATAGCTCTAAAAGATATTAAGAAACAAGAAAAAAATAAGTGAAAAAAA
>CAJVQC010000092.1:0-17045 GCA_910592285.1 Racocetra persica | reverse complement strand
ATATAGAAACATATGTATAACAGATAAAGATCATCTAGTTGTAAAAATAATTCAAGCAATAATAAAAGTACTAACCAAAAGAGGTTACCTTAATATCAAAAAAAAAAAAAAAGTAAAAAGTTCAGCATAATGATCAACTATTGCTAGACTTGTATGTTTGAAATGAGCTTTGATTCTTCTAATTTTAACATTATACTTACCTATCAATAAAGTTATACTCCCTATAAATTTATATTCTTCATCACATTGCAACAATTGAGGATATATAAAGTAATTATTAGGATTTTTATAAATATTTCTAAATGCATCTGCAACTTCTGAACTGCTCTTTGATGTTAAAAAAACAAAATCTTTATATCTACTTGTATAATCTATAACTAATAATATATAATAAAATATTTTATTATCTTCATTTAATAAATTTGTATACTCGTCTTCATCATATGATATTTCAATTAAATTGCACTAATAAACACAATTAGGTTTTAAGATTCTAGAATAATTAGTATAAAGTGTATTTTTTGGTAAAGGGTAATAAATTTGATGTATCTTCTGAGGCTCAAGCCATTTTTTTATTGTAGCAAGTGAAAAGTTGTATCCAGTCTTTATACAAACATTTCATAATCTTTCAGCATTTTAGTAATAATCTTCAGGTTGATAATATAATTTCTGCAAAACAATTTTTTATCCAAATTATGAGCTCTTTGAAGATTAATATTTATTATAAGCTATTTTATTCTTTTAGTTTTAATAATTTTTCTATCCAAATCATAGACTCTCTGTAGGTTAATATAAATTATGAATTTCTCCATTTCTTTGTTTTATTATAGTAATAAAAAACATGAAGAAGTTACAACAATTTAACTAAGAACTCTATAAAGTAGTATCACAATTAGCAGAATCAAATAGAAATTTTGAATAACAACTATATATTTTAGAAAGAATTATAGGTATATATGAAAAAAGAATATAATATCTTGAAATAACACTATCAAACTTTCTAAACAAAACAAAAAAGTAGTGCTTCTAGGTCTGGTCCAGGTTCAGTCTGGTTCGAGTCTAGTCTGGAATCAAACCAGACTCAGACTCTAAATTTTACTAACTTCGAACTTCAGACCAGACTCAAACTTAATTATGAGTCTAGTTTGGATCTGATTTGAAGTTTGCAAACTAGTTCGAGTCTGAATATATTTATCTGGTTAGAAGTTCAGTTCAAAGTTTGCAAACAGTCCAGTTTGGTCTGATATATTTTTTGTGGCTTAGCTCATCATGTGAGCAGATTTGTTACTTACATGATGAGCTAAGCTACAAAAAATATACAGACTGGACTGCAAACTTCAAATCTAGTGCTTGGACCCATCCAAAAAAGACATAACCCAGACTAAACATTAAATGACCACTATACTCTGTATACTATTTAGATAAAAGGTTTTATTCAATTTACTCATATCGATTTAGTGATCTTTATATTTTCTAAAATTGCTCTACATGATTATAAACTAAGTCAGTTGATGAAATCATAATGCAAAACTCTATATTATAACAAACAAATAAAGAAATATTCAAGATTAAGCCGTAATACTAAATCTAATTAAAAGCTTTATGATTTAATTTAAGAATTGGCATTTATAATTCTAAATACGTTGTCTATATTCCTGGCAACAGTATTGCATATATTTATCTAATAATGATAAAATTATTACTCCTATTTAATTTTGACCGGTCTACTTTGCCATATAAGTTTATGCAGTGTAACAGTTTTTCTGTATTTGATAATATAGTGTAAGATATGTTTACTATATATAGTTAGTAGTTTAACTTTTTATGTTAGTTTGTATCATCTTTGTGCATATGATCACCAAACTAATTTCCTCGCAATGTCTAGAAAAGGAAATTTGCATTTTGTATTTTTTAATATTAGATACAAGTACAAGTACTTGTATATGAACTTGTACATGTATATATACTTGTACAAGTACTTGTACATATACTTCTATACAAAAAACAAAATATACGATTCTTATTAAAGGGTAAAATATTAAAAAAAAAAAAAAATTTAACAAAATCGAAAGTATACTTAACTTATACTAGAATATATTATTTTATCACTTTTTATAATTTCTTTGCACTATAATCTTATGTTACTTTGAGAGTTATTTTTTGTTTTTTGTTTTCTTTTGTCAAATTTCTTGCCGGTATGATGAATTGATAATCAATAATCGTTGAAGGCTGTAGTGAAAGAATTTAAAGACTCTATGATCGTTTCTAAATTTATATAAGTTATTATCCATGACTATAAATCTTGATTAAAACCTGGGTTTACAATGTGATGAGATCGATATATTTAATATTTAAAACAATATCAAGCGAAGCGAGGCAGAACATAATAAATGTAAAACTGAGCTTAAATTGAAACCGAAAGTTATTACATTGGTTATTTTCAAAACTAGCTTTATGTATATATTTCCGTATATAAAGTTCTAGTATCTATAATTAAATTGTATTTATATTATTAAAACTTTAAGTTAGCAATTAATGATTATTAAAATATGGTAAAAAAATGTAGAGTTTAAAACCTGCTAAGCAAAATATTATTGATTATTGAAATATGGTAAAAAACCGTAGAGCTTAAAACCTGTCAAGCAAAACATTAATGATTGTTGAAATATGGTAAAAAAACTATAAAGCTTAAAACCTGCTGAGCAAAACATTAATGATTGTTAAAATTATGTAGAGTTTAAAACCTGCCAAGTGAAGTGAGCCAAAATATAAAAAAATTTAAAGCTTGAGCAAAGCCAGGAACTATGAAAAGAACAAACAAAATACTACCTTAATATATAGTTTTTGATTTCACAATTAATCATGTATTAATTGTTAATGTCTGTTAATACCATATACTGTTATATCTAATTATTAGTTGGTGGTGAAGCCACCACATAATTATGTACTAGTTTTACATGTAAAAATATATACCAATCATTGCTAAAATCAATAATTTAATCAAATTGGCCAAAAAATAATTTGGCTAATTTTTATCAGATACCCAGAATTTATGAAAACAGCTATAATAGATATTATATAGACCATCTGGGTAACAATAACTATGATCCAAGTATTCAAACTCAGACTAGTCTGCAGACTTTAGACCAGACCCAGACCAGATTCAGACTTTACTAAAAAGTTTAAGTCTAAAAGTCTGAGTTCGGTCTGAAAATCAGACCAAACTCAAACTTGACTAAAGTCTGGTTTAAGTCTAGTCTGTAGAAGTACTATAGATGACATAATTGCTTATTTATTATAAATATGATTTGTCTTTGTGCAGTAATTTTAAAGTAACTTTCTTGATATGTCAAATAGAACTTTAACAATTAATAATTCTGAAGCACTTCAATTTTTAAACCTTTTCTATGCTACAAATACAGAAAAAAATATATCTAAATGGCTTTGCCATGTTGATCAGTTTAGAAAGGAAAAAATATCGTAAAAATATTAAATGAATTTGTAATAAAGTCTTAGCATTAATGCTAATACTATTGAACCAAAATCAAGGATCTTTTAATTATACTACTATAATATCTGCTAATATAATTTTAATTAGTTTTATTTACATTATTTTAATTCATCTATTAACTATACTTAATAAGTTTTTTTAATCCAGATTAGTGATAATACCTGGATCAGATATTATCCGGATTATCTGAAGATAATCGAATATCTGAGTTGTATACTCAGCTACCTGGGTAAACCTACTCAGATAATATCCAAGTAGATATACCCAGATAATATCTGGATAAATAAGTATAGAGTGCTTTATTGCTATTTTCATAATTTCAAGAATATCTGATAAAAATTGACCGAATGATACTCTAGCCGATTTGATTAAGTTTGTAATTTTGGAATAATAGATTCAATAAAAATACAAAATTGTATGTATGCACATAGGTATATACATATGTAACTTTTACATTAGCAATTAAACAGTGCAAAAGTTTTACTAGCACTACTAGACTTTATATGTTAGCTTTACGAAGTTTTGGCCAATACTATTTATATACAAATATTATATGTCAGAAACTTATATATAAAATTACACAAATTTCTACCTCGTATATAAAAGCTATAATACTAGTTCTGCAGATAATTTTAAATACCAACACATTTAATATTATTAAATTTTTATTTGAATACTTGCCCAATAGCTTAGTTTGTGTGAAAACATATATATATAATCAAATTACAATGTATATATATATAATATAATTTAGATCATATTTATCATGCCGAAATCAATGACTTAATCAAAATGGCTGAAAAATCATTCGGTTAATTTTTATCTGGTATTCTAGAAATTTTGAAAATAGCAGTAAATATTTAATTATTATAGTAATAATCGTTACAGTAATTAGTTTCATATAAAATGATATCTTGCAAATAATCTATATAACAGGATGATCTACAAAAATTAGCCAATCAGAATGAAAGCCCACTATGTTTACTCAAATACATCGGGTAGGATTTTATATCTAGATATATTTATCGATCACCCAGGTAACTTGCCAGATATATCTGTCAGATATCCGAATAGCATTTTTTGATCAGGTATTATCACTAACCCAGATAAGGTTTCTATTACAAAAATCATATGATTCTGAATTTGAACTTTTTACTAAGAAAGCTCAATTTTATTCTTAAAACCAACAAATACCTCAAAATTAACAAACGCCTAGTATCAGAATCAACAAATATCTATATTTTAGAACCATCAAATGAAAAGAAACAAACAATGCTAGTAGAAAACATTTATAATAATTAAGTAATCAAATACTGTAAAGAAAAAGATAAAGTAGCAGCATTGCTTATTGCAAATAACAAAGACTGTAAAGTATAATAGCAAATTACAAATAATGTGATTATTCAATTTCCTGACATTAGCAAACCGATTGACCTCAATTTGAAGATTTCTTTCAATAATTAGCCAAAATGTATTATTTTATTTTTCAATAATAAAATATGTAATTAATATAATTGCTTAGTCAATTATTAAATTGCGTTTCGCTCAGCTAATTACAATTTAAAATTATATTAATTATAATTTAAAAAGTATACTGATTATAATTTAAAAAGTACACTAATTATAATTTAAAAAATACACTAATTACAATTTAAAAAATATATTAATTACTGTTTAAAAGTATTCACACAGGTCTATATAAAAATCATGTGAATTTGAAAATCACATGATTTTTATATAAACCCGTGTGAATAAATGCTCAAAAAAAGCACAGATTGTTATATAAGACCTGTACAATAATTCATAATATATGTATATATTGTATATATTTAGGCCAGATAAGGTTTCGGTCTGAAGTAATAGATATAATATAAGTTAATTAACCAACTTTGGTTAGGAACTAATTCAATAAATAAAAATAACAATTTCTACTTGTATCCCATCTTAAATTATATATAATAATAAGTCTTGTGATACAGATAAATTTTATATATAGAATTATTCTAATATATATTAAATGAATATCTTTGTTATATGGTAAATTATATATCGATTCTGATTTATTTTTACTAAATGTTAATTATTTGAGAATTATTGTTATTATATTTACACAACTTATATATTCTATCTACTACTTTTTTACATGTTTTGCAATATAGGTGTGAATGATAATTGCATTTGTTACAAACTTACATCCTCTAAAAATATACCACTTTTCGGTGTAATTTAACATTTTTTATTTGTATAAAATGAGTGTGAGTATTATGGTAAAGCTAATACTGCATACTAGTAAAAGTATAACAGAGTTTCGATTTTTGTTTTTTTTTAAAAAAATATATATAAATTCTAACTTGCTTTACAATAATTTTATAAAAAAATTGTGTTTTATATAAATTATGTTGATGTTACTTAAAGGACTACAATTTTGACTTATATGAGGGTAAAATAGCGAATAATATACAAATTGATTACTATCGAGTATAAAATTTTTAAAGTTATAAACAAACTAATTTTCGTTGATTACAGTCTATTTTTTCTATTTATACTATATGTATATTAATTTAGATAGCTTTTTGTTAATCGATCTTTATATTCAAATAGTATCAAAATTATAAAGTATTTAAAAAAATAGTATTTTTGACAATTTTACTTAATAGATAAAATTCGATTTGCTTAATAAAAAATTTTGTTTTCTTGTAATATACACAAATTGCTATTTTACTCACATTTGCTATAATATCTACACTCACCTTATATATTATTCAGATTTTTTATCATTGTATATATTATATATAAAAAAATAATATATGTGGCTAAAATTTTTTATACAAACCTGCTATAGTACCCTGTTTTACAAACAAATTATATAAATAATAATGAGAAGATTGTGATTATTTGATAAGAGATTTTTTAGTAAAGGCTATGTATCAAAATTTTAATTTATTTACCCAAAAATGGGCTATACCGACGATATTAAAAAAAAGATAAAGAATTTATTATATAGGCATATAGAATATAAATTGAGTTTACAATATCACATGATAGTGGTACAGTAAATATTTATTTTGCAAATTTAACTAATATTTGATCAATTTCATCCTGACTTAATTTTGATATTGATGATACTATAAAAAATTTAACTCTTCAAATCTTTTTAATGCCAATTTTACTAAACAGATCATAAATCTTCAAAGCTTATTCTTTTTTCTTTTGAAGTAAGTTATCACTAACAGAGTTTGGAAGTTGTGATCTAACTTCTTTATTAACTAAAGCCTGAGCTATTCACTTAGGATTACTTTTTTTATAGTAATTATATCTATTCTCAAGTGCTTTACTGAAAAGATAATAGCTAGTTATAACTTTCCAATTTATAATTTCATTTTGAGTTTCTGCATAGATTATATTATTGTACAAATTGTTAAAATTAATAGCATTTTCTTTTCTAATTACAAAATCTTGCGGAGCTTTAGGTTTGGTAGATAATTCTTTTATAAGATCTTTTAATATATACAATTCTTTCTTAGCCTGCTTTCGTTTCTTACTTAATATTTTATCTAAAAATAATTTGGGATCATAATTATGCTTTTTTAATATATTACTCTAGGTAAATATAGGGCTTTTAAATATTATAGAAAATATTTTCATTAAATCGATGTTTTGATTTCCAGGTATGCTAATATTCATAAATTTTATCTCTTTATTACAATTGGGTCTTGGACATATTGAATTAATTTTTATAGAACTTTTGATACAATTACAATGATATAGATAGCCACAAATAAGTAAAGTAATTAACTTTTTATTTTATATAAAAAAAGTTCTTGGTTGTATAAAGAATATAGATTTAGTTCAAGTATATTAATGTTATTTGCAATTTTTTCTGGAGATGAATTTTTAAGAATATTTAATGCAAATGTTTTGAAACATGAAATATTTTGAGATATTGGGTTAGTAGCCATATTCAAATTTTTTATAATTGAAGAGTTAGTATATATATTAATGGTTATAGACAGATAAATATTTATAATTAATTATATACTTAGCTTTTATATATAGTATTTATACTTTCATAACTAACAAAACTAATTTCAGATTTGGTGATTTGTTTACTGAATTTGAAGTATATTTAACAATAGTGCTTAAAAGAAAATCTGATGATTACCAGTTATGGTTTTATATCAAATTAATATGCTATAATAAAGTTAAAGTTATTACTGAGAAATATACTATTTATTGCTAAGATCATACAAGATCTAGAAGATCGTATATATTTTTTGTATAACTATATATTATTTTAAACCCCAATTCATACCTTATACAAATCTACCAATAACCTATAATAGAATTTTATCATGTAGAATGAATGATGCTATAGTGTTTGTTTTATTTCATAGGATCAGATCTGTAAATTGCTGGTGTAATTTCTATTCTTGTTCTATTCTAATATCAAAGATATCAGATTGACTTGTATAATACTAATTTAAAGATTCATAATAGATATAATATACCAGAATGTTCTGAAAAAAAGTTGGCAGATTAATTATTCATTGATCTATTCAGGATTCCAAACAATCTATAAACAGATAAAATTTTAGTTTGCTTATTTCAGACTATTTTTTTGTTGATTTTTTCTATCTATAATAATTAGTTTGCTTATTTTAGGCTTTTTTTCTTGCAAATCTTTCTATTTTTAGTAATTTTTACAAATTGTTAGCTGTTTGTAAATTGTTTGGAGTCCTATCTATTCTTCATAGATTTGCAAAAATATATAACCCACTATATAATACAAGATATAGTTAAATCTTCTAAGTTATCTTAAAATTTTAAATTTATTAGTATTTAAATAATACTGATCTTGAGTATATTTTACAAATACTTCATCAGGTTGATAGAGCTATTTAATTACTGTATACTAGATTATTTTAGCCAAATTTATTTATTTTTTCCATAAACAATATGCTTGTTAGATAATAAACTAATTAATTTTTTTTATACAAAGTTACAAAATATATTACTTGAATTTTAAATTCTTTAAATTTAGAGTGATTAGCTATGAATTCATTTCTAGTTAGATTATTTTTAATATAAAATATAAAGTTTTCCCAATAGTCCTTACTAATAATATTATATTCTAGTATTAATAAATATTTATGTATATATTTGGATAGATCATACTTTGCAAATCATAACCAAGCTTCTAGTATTTTAAAATTATTAATATAGTTTAAACTATATTTAGTTAATATGTATTAGGTATAATTATTTTTTGTCTATTCTTTAACAATATCATGAATATTAGACATATTTATATTTTAAACATATGGATTTTATTAACTAAAACTTTTTATTTAATAAGTATGAGTCAAGATTACTAGATTTTTGATAGCAATTATAGGTGATTTTTAATTTATAGATAAGTGTGATTAGTAAGTTGGTTTGCATATATTACTTTACTTAAAAAATAATTAATAAGTCTAATTATTGTAAAGCAGGTCTGAAAGGACGAAGCTAAATTATAGAATAAATAGATAAGTTATGAATTAATCTAGATACTCCTATATAAGTTATAGATATCTTTAATTTTAGAAGTATTCTCATTAATTGGCTTGGATGTGGGAGCTAAGATTTTGGGTTTAGACTCTGGATCTGAGTCAAGGTCAGAATCTGAAGTATCACTCTTAGCATAATATTTTTCAGAATCAAAATAGTCTATCTTATACCTTATTGCAACTTTGCTAAGGAATTCGAGATATTGTGAAATTAGATTTTAACTATTATGAACTTTAGAAACATATTTACCTCTGATTTTTCTTAATATTTTGGCTATAAATCATATGATTTTAAGAATTTACTAAATACTCCTGTATTATATTTTCTACTAATACTATAAACAGAATTGCATAACTTTCTGGTTGCTATTGCATCTTGGATCCAGGTAAGCAATTTTTTTGCATATTCTAAATTCCTTTTCATAGATAGAAATTGTCAAGATTCAGAATTATTTTTTGCTTCTTCTTTATTTTTAATATACCTGATACAATACTAAGAATAACTAGGCTTGTACTATTCAGGAGGATTTGATTCATCAGGTTCTTAATAGATAATATAAAAAGTAGCAACTTCAATGAGTCTTATACTCAATATCATAATTATATCTGCAAGATCTTGTATAGTAAAGATTTTAGTAGTATTGATATTTTGAATTCTTCTAAGTCCTTTCTCTAAGAAAAGTGTTTGGAAGTTTTAGATAGATTGGATAATCGCTATTCGAGTTGCTTTTTTCGAATTTCGTTAGAAGCTCGAGTAACTTCTGGTAATTTGGCATATATATCATTTGTTTGAAACCAACTTCAACTTCTGCTAAGGGTAGTGTTATTTATCACCTGATTATTTTTTATCAGAGGCTTACCCCCTCCCCCCCTCTTAATATAAAAAAAAATCAGATTCTTATATATAATTTTAACTTTTTTACCCCCTCTCTCCTTCTAAAAGATTATCTGATTTTTGTTATATCCTTAACTCTCTACAAAATTATAAAATACAAGAACTGGCTACTACAATTGCTTTATCTGTATTATTTTTTGGTATAGCTAAGTTTAAAGTATATAACCAAATATCTTATATATCTTTAATTTTTGTACAATATTAAGCTCTTTCCTTGATAGTAAGCTTTTTCTTTTTGTTGTTTGGAACTAGAGCTTCTATTTGATTTTTTTTGAATAAGCGCTGATAGAGAACCTTTTTCATATCTTTACAAGCTTTTCAATCTAGTAGCATAGTACCAAGTTTATTAGCATGAGCATGTAATTGAAGCAGGTTTAATTTGGCTAATAGATTATATTTATTGAAGATTTGATCCAAAATGGAGATAAAGCTATTAGTTTTGGGTTTTCTAGGTTTTAAACAGTTGCTATAATAGATATATAAATAATATATCAATAAGTAGATTGTGATTATAAACTAATTTACTTATTTTTTTAAATTAAAATTAATTATCTCAGGTCAATATATTTATGTCCAAAATTGAATAGGTTATGATTATTGTAATTTTGTTGGAAAATAGATACGAACAAGTCATAAATTTGGTCAAAAGTATTGAAATCCATAGCTTTATATAATAAAATTACTAAAAATATCAATATAATCAAAAAGGATATAGATACATAAATGCTATTTTTCTAAAATAAGAAGTTTTAGAAAAAATAATCAATATATACATATACCAGATATATAATTATATTTCATGCATAGAATTGGGTAAGTTAAATAAGTTAGGTATATGATTCTCAAGTATAACAATTTTTGCATATAATTCAGTCTGTTTTTTTTTGATGATAATATTCTCTTTTTTGATACTTACTCGTATGATTCGAGCATATACTATATGTAGAATATATTAATTTATCACATTCTTTGCAAAGAATCTATATTGATGAATTTCAATGAAGTTTATACCCTTCTGGTCAATAGCAACCTCGATTGTAAACTTTGCTAGTTCTAAGAATATAAGATAATGATAGAGTTCTATATTTATTATAATAATAATTGTATAGAATAATTAATTTTATTTTAAAATTTTTCAGATTAAGTATAATACTTTTAGTTTATAACTATACATTATATATATAAACAATATATATATACAAATCAATAAAATAAGTTTATCTAGTGAAACAAAAAAACATCTTTGTAAATTATTACAATAATAGTATTTAAATCAAAAGTTAGCCAAATATAATAAAGCAAAAAGGTTCTTTATAGGTTTAACAAATCTTGATTATAAATCTGGCTATAAAAAATATATATTTTATAAATACTGACTTGTATCTAATGGTCATATCAGCTCTTCTGATAGAAACAATATAGTAGTTTTAGAGACATATCAATCTGAAGAGATCCATTCTCAATATATTATTTGAGTAGCAGGAAAAGATTATATAGTGATTAATTATTCTAGTAAAGTTTATGAAATACTTGATATTTATGAATATATTAATTGTAATAATCTCTTTGCTTGATAATTAATATTAATACAAAGCAAAAGCCTGATCCAGATAATCTTAAATTTCCTTCTTTAAATAGTAAAAAAATTACTTGTGAAGATTTGATATTTTGAATTTTAGTTGCTTGCACAGATATATTATATTCTATATTGGGTTGTATAGTATCATTAAATATTATATTTCTCCAAAAATATGCACTCCCTGAAAATAAGCACCCCTGGTCCACACTATGCCAACTTTGGCCTGCTTTATAACAATCATAGCCAGTATTAAGTGCAAAAAAAGAGTATTTATTTTCAGAAGAATACAGTAACTTTGCTTTGACAAGTTCATTAAATATAAATAAATATAATTAGTATATTATTTATCTCTATATTCAATTTATTGATTATTGTGACTTTAAAGGTTTTGTAGAAAAAATCATTGAATAGGTTGAAAAACCTTATTTCAAATTTATTGATATTAGACTTTACAAAACCTATTTTAATCTTTGGCTTCTTGAATTTGCAAAAAAAGAACATATCAAAAGACTAGCTATTTTTTCTGTTAAGAATAGATTTAAAAATCTAGAAGATTATTTGGTTCAACCAAAATCAGATTATTCAGAAATCTGGCCATGAACTTTTTTTTTTAAGAAGCTAGTAAAAGAAGAATCCTAATCTATCGACAATAAAAATACCTTGGTTAAAAAGGCTAATATAGTTATTAAAAAATATGGGTAGTTCCAGATTAGAAGAATTGAGAAGAGATTCATCAACTTTCAAGCACAATTCGTTAAAGAATGCCTATATGTGGCATTAAATATGATAAAAATCAACTCTATATATTTATTTGAAAAAATGAATATTTCATATTCAAGTACTATCAATAAAAACAGTACAAACCAGAGTACAAGGGCCTTAGCTTTAATAAAGTATTAGACAAAGTTGAGTTAAAAGAAAAACCTAAGTAGAGATTAATTAAAAGATTACCCAATACCATATTAAATCTATGCCCACTTGCTGAATTATCTAGAAAAATTATTAACATAAAAGAAATGAACAATGTACCAGAAGCTTACCCTGATTTTTTAAGCAAGAATCTTACTACAACTCTTATTTGCTCACCTGTTGCTAGTAGCAAAACAAAAACACTAAGAGAAATTCTTAATTTCTTAGCCAAAAATAAAGCAGATTTGCCTTGTTTTAACTGGATTTCATATCGTAAAACTTTTAGCAATAAGACTAAAACTAAAGTTGAAATATTGCAAAATTTAGGACTTCATATATGCTATTATCAAAAAAATAAGTGTGATTTAGCTATATGTAACTGGAATATTATTATTGTTCAAGTTGAAAGTATTTATCATCTCAATTTCTATAGAAAGTATTTTTACATAATTATCTTAGATAAAAATAATACTATTATACGTTAAATATCTAGTAGAGTTCATACATGTAAATCTGAAATGCTATACGAGATTTATTAAAATTAGCTATTTATATTATTTCTATAGATATAATTGCAAATGAATTAACTTTAAACTTTTTAAGACAATATCGAGGTAGAGATATAAAAATTTTTGATAACGAATATAAATCACATAAAGATAAGACTATTAAAATTCTTTATGATCTGGATAAAGGATCAGAAGCTATATATAGAGATCTTAAGATGTTTTAGAAATGTAAATAAATTGCTTTTTCAATGATCTTATACAAAAAAGCATAAGCTTTAGCAAACCAAGCTTCCAAATTACAAAAACTAGATGGTTCATATGTTTTATTACGAGTTTATTTTGGCCAAATGGATAGGAAGTAATAGCAGGATAACTTTGCTAATATCAATACTACTTGAAGTGCTTTTGATTGTGTAGTTTATACAAGTACTATAGAAGCTAGCATCTTTTTTGAAATTTCCAATTATTTTGATACAGTTATAGGAATAAGCAATATTAATACAGAAGTATATGCTGAAGCTTTTGCACAAATATTTTATCAAGTTCATGATTGTTTATATCATATTATTTCTCTTTATAATAGTAAAAAGCTTAGTTTTTTTAAAGAACCGAATTATGATCTTATTCATGCTGAACTTTTTGCCTTGAGACCTAGTGACTTGCCAACTACTATAAAAGGATATCGTAAATAGAATAAAATTAATGACTATTATATAATTGATTTATCTTTAGCTATAGAGACTTATATTGAGGTTAAATATCAAAAACGCTTATTGGCCAAATATTTTCCAAGATTTTTTGTAGTTTTATTGCTAGTACTGGAGCAAAACAAATTAATTTCAGTAGAGAATATAGAAAAAGTTAACAGGAATAAAGTTTCTCATACTATTAAGAATATTGAAAAAGTAATTAAAGTTTCTGATACAGAATTAATAATCAACATATCTGATATCATCTCCTATGAAGCTAAAACTTTTAAGCTAAATTCTAAATATTCTTTTGCTAATAACATGACTTTGCAACATCATTATTTATAGAGGACTTATGCTTCAGATGATATTGAAGGTAAGAATGATATTTGAAACTGGAGTATGAATAATGATGACTGGATTAAACTTTGTAATATAGATTTCATAGAAAAATTCAATAATTCTAAACCTTTACAGTATTTTAGAAGATTGGTATATTTTAGAAGAAAAGGTTCTAATGCAACAAAAGCTATAGAAAATCTAGAAGTTAAAAAAGAAATACAATAAAAAGATTCACATGAATCTATAGATCTATCCTTAGTTGATTTATATAAATTTTATTCAATAAAATAGTGAAAAGTGGTATATAATTATGTCTAGTTAATAGATTTTAATGATATTGATGATATAAATATTTTTTCTGGTAATAATGTGGCTAAAACTTTTGAGCAATCACAGAAAATAATTGTTAAAATTTGACAAGATACATTGTTACTCTTCAGTTTTAAGACTAGGCTAAAGAAATACTAGATCTTAATACTATAATAAAATTTATTAATGCAATATTAGGTAATTGGTATGGTTATACTATCAAGAGCAGTACAATTCGTGTGAGTTCTAAAGAATATCAAGTATAGAAAAAATATATTGAATTGATTATAAACTATATAATAGAGCTGGTTTTGATAATCAAGAAGAACTAATAGATAAAAAGTTGCATATTTCTGATTTTCTTTCTATAGCTCTAGTTCTTTCATCATATAAGTCAAAGATAATTAACAAAATTCAAGATCTTTTTAATTCTATATCTATTACCAGTAATATTACTTCAGAATATATAGAGCACAATATTTCTGACTTATCTAATAATACAATTGACGAAAAAAATTTATCTTTAGAAATGCTAGCTCAATATGATGCAGAACATAGAAAGAATTCTTCTTAAGATATATGCTATGTTGATATTGTTACTTGTAGAGCTAATATATATAAGAAAAAGATACCTGAATCCTTAATTTTTTTATTTTCGGAATTTCTTATTAAAAATAAATCTGATGTAGATATTCTTATCTTTCATTTACAATAAAAGTTAAAATTATCCTAAGAAAAATTAGAAAAATAGAAAGCCGATATTCTTTTTGAAATACAGGATAACTATAATTATGGAAAAAAAGAGTATAAAAGTATGAATGAGGCTGATTTTTTGGAATATAAATAAAATTTTGAAGCTAAAATGAAAATTTTTACTACTTCATATAAAAAAGAATTAAAAACCCACTTTTTAGCCCTTATTGAATATGTATAACTATTGTTTAAGATAATAAATCTAGTTAAGTAGTAATTTCTAAAGCAGAGAGATTGCTATAATGAACTAGTTATTCATCCCAAGTAAGAAGATTTTTGGCATCTTTTATAATAAGTGTAGGAAAAAATTTAAATAAAAAATTAATACAGACTATAGGGTAGCTAATAACTATTTTTGTGTTGCGTAATTTTGATTGAGATGAATTTCAGGTGAGTGGTATATAGTAGTAAACTAAAGTATTATCAGATTTTTTAGATACAAAGTGTTCTGTTTTGCAGACTTTACTAGTTTTACTAAAGTATTTTAATAAAATAGTATCCAAAGATATACTGAGATATAAGATTTTTTAGCTATGCGAAGTAGTAATATTCCAAAATATTTTAATGTGATTGTATCTAAAGATATACTGAGATATAAAGATATCAATTATACAAAAAAGGGTTCAAAAATCACAAAATATGATTGGTATTCAATAGTAATCCAAAGTATAATTATTAAAGAAAGACTTTACATAATAAAGAAGTTATGTTTTAGGTGATTACCAAGTAGAGAAAATAACAACAAAAAATTGATTGTGCTATTATAAGTAGATAGTAACCCAAAATAAAATTATTATAGATATATAATATAAAATATAAAATTATTTTTAACTATACATAGAATAATGATAAAAATTAATTGTGTCATCATAAGTAGGTAGTAACCCAAAGTAAAATTATTATATATAGATATAATATATAAAATTATATTTTGGGTGATACTAATATTTTTCAAAAATTATGCTTTGAGTGACTACTAGTATTTTCAAAAATTATACTTTGGATATTTATCAAATAAAAATATCCAATATTAAAAATCAGTAGTAACCTAAGATAAAATTATTATAGAAAGATATATAATATATAAAATTATGCTTTGGGTGACTACTAAGTAATGACAAAAAATTAATTATGCTATTATAAATAGGTAGTAACCCAAGGTAAAATTATTATAGAAAGATATATACTGTAATATATAAAATTATACTTTGGATGACTACCAAATAGGGATAACAATTTGGCATTACATGTTTTAATTGATATTTGAGTACAATATGCAAAGCTAACAACTGTTAACAATATAGTACTATATGCTCAGTTCAGACATAGCCCTTATATTGGGCTTACAAATAATAACATATGATTGAATATATTGTCAAATATATTTTTTTGCTTATGTGATCTAGTGACAATAAATTTATATTTGCATTATCAGTGATATAATAATAATTGCATTATCACTCAAATAATAATAAATTTGTACTTGTATTATCAGTTATATATAGTTTTGATATGATACTCCATAGGTGTTTGTACTTAATTGCATTGTCATTTGAGTAATGATAAAAATTTAATCACATTGTCATTCATATATGTTAGAGTAATAGCAAAAAATTGATCATATTGTCATTCATATATATTAGAGTGATGACAAAAAATTAATCGCATCATTATTCATATGTGTTAGAGTGATAACAAAAAATTAATTCTATTGTTATAAGTAGATAACAGTCTAATATAAGTAGAAAACAATATATATATATTGTTTTCTACTTTAAAGCTTGCTCAGGATTCCAAAAAACTCTAATACAACTCAGATTTGAGTTTGTATAATATTAGCCAAATAGATATATAAAATAGACTAAAATTTAAGTAAAAAATCACAGTTAAAGGGTATAAATTTCATAGTGAAAATCGGTAGGCATTACTTATAAAATTTTAATAGTAGTGGAATCTCAAAAAATTTTCATAAAAAGTACTATGTAAACTTCTTTTTTTAC
>CAJVQC010000091.1:0-17175 GCA_910592285.1 Racocetra persica | reverse complement strand
AAAGCAAGTTCACAAATCAAGATCATAAATACTTATTTACTATTATTATAACATAATACCCTTCAAATAATTTCATTCACATTAATTTAGTCGGTGAGTATAAAGAATATTTATTAATATGTAGCACCAGAGGTTTTATTTGGCTTCAGAATCATTATATCAGAAATGTCAACTAGACAAAGACCTTTTGATGGAAATGAATTCGATATAAAACTTGCTGTAAAAATTTGCAAAGGATTGCGTACTGAATTTGCACCAGAAACTCCTGACTGCTATGTTGAACTGGCGAAGCAATGTATGGATTTTGTTCCACAAAAATGGCCTAGTGCTTGGGGTGCTTATCATAAAATTGATGTTTGGCTTCAGAAATTAGATAGGAATGAATTTGACTTCAATAAAAGAAACATGTAGAGAAGTTCTCTTTGATTTTACTTAAGAAACTAAAGGAAATAAGCTAGTGTAATGGTAGACCTTTATTCGAGTAAATCAGAAACTTATCTTTCTAATACTGTAACTATGTTAAATCGGTTAAATGTAAATGTTCATAATCAGTTATATTATAATAATGGCATTATTTGATTGGCTATCTACTTACTGCGGCATAAAAAAAAATTTGGATTTTGCAATTTTCTGACCTGGCTGGATATAAAAACTAGTAAATTTTATTTGTGTTGCCTTAGTCTCAGAATCAAGTTTATTCTAAATATACTTATATATATACCAAATAATTAGTATTATTATTATAACAAGAACAACAAGTTTAACAATAAAAAGAATCTGATACTTATAATTAACCAAAGCTTCATTAGTATCTAATAATACAACAGATAATGCTTCAATTTTTTTTATTAATATATTATTATTTTTTATCTTAGATATAATATATAATAATAACTCTGGGCTTATTTTAAGAGAAATGCTAATTTATGTCTACTCATTATTTATTTACTTCTTATTAGAGATCTCTGATTCTTTAGATATATAATTATTTAAACTGGTTAAAGTTAAGTCAAAGTTTCTTGGATATCTTTATTTACTTGACTATTCTCTGTTTTAAGCTTATATACAAAATATTTTGTAAAAAATAAAAAGTTTAGATCCTTTGGCAAAGACTGCTTAATTAATATATTATTATTATTATTTCATCTGACTTACTTCTAATTTTGATTTGTTTTGATAATAATCTATTGCAGAGCAATAGCTCTTTGAGTCTAGCTTCTAAGAAACGTATCTCTAAATTTTTTCAGCCAAATTATTTTTTATTAGTTGTAATTCACTATTTTTTAAAGTTAATATATTCTTTATATATTCTAATTTACTATTTTTCAAAGCTAGATTAGAATTTAAAAGCTAATAATTTGATCTTAAAATAATCAATCTCAGATTCTTTTATAGATAAATCCTTCGAAGCTGAAGATAGTCTTATCTCTGATACTTTTATCTTAAACTGAAAACTTTCATCTCTTTTAATTTTATATAAATCTTGATTTTAGATTCATTAATTGGTAATTCGCTAGTCACCTGATACATGATCATAGTATAACATGATGCAGATTACTATATAAATTATATATACCTTGAATGTGATGTTCACCCAAGGAAAACTTTTTTCGTACTAAGTTAATCGCTCTTCTGTATTAAGTCAAAATTGTTGAGCTCGTCAAAGCATATCTAATGGTGGTTAGATAATTCAAATCAGCATAGCTGATAGCAAGATATTACTAAAAATGATTGGCTGACTATGTAAAATTTCTATGTAAACAATAGTTTGTTTATATAAAATTTTACATAGTCAGCCAATCATTTTTAATGATATCTTGCTATTGGCTAGACCGATTTGGATGATCTAACTACTGTTAGATGCATCTCGATAAGCTCTACAATTTTGATTTAATACAAAAGAGCAATTAACTTAGTATAAAAAAAAAGGTTTCCTTGGGCAAATATCATATTCAGAGTATATATAATTTACATAGTGATCTGCGTCACATTATACTATGATTATACACCAAATAACTGGCGAATCACCAATTAAGAAAAATATCTTTGTGAGTAATTTGGGATATTAGAGTATCTAACTCTAAGCACAATTGTTTTACTTTATTTATAAGCTAATAGATATGCTTAGAAACTTTTTCTTTATTTTTATTAGTTCAATTTAGATCATATTATATACTCTTATTAATTTTATCCAAAATAAAGCATTTATAAGCGAGTTGATTATCATATTCTATAGCAATTTTACAATATTAATTTGCTTAACTAAGCAGGTTTTCAAGTTTAGTTTGACTAGATAGATATCTATTAGATGGTAAGTCTCCAAGTTTATTATTTTTACTTATATGAATTTGAGGCATATTATATAATAAAAAAATATATTAATAGAATAAATATCTTTTATAAACATTGTTTGCAAACAACTCTCTTCAACGATCACTTGAACCAAATTTTTACTGAATGCAAGACAAAGAGTTGAAGTCTAAAATTCTAGTAAACTTCCATCTCTTGTAACAGAGTGTTGTCAACAAAGACTGCAGATGTAATATATTGAGATATAGGCGACTGTATATTGGTTTTCGAAAAGATCAAGCTTTTTTCTTGGTAGACTCTTTTTACGTATTTGGCATCCAAACCAAAAGGATATTTTGAAAACACTATAGTACAAGAATCTATGTTATGTTTGGAAAAAAGAAAAAACTAAAGGATGAAACAAACAGATTAGAAAAGTACTCTTTAAATTTGGAACCTTGCAAAACTACTTTTCTTTGGGCTGCTTCTTTTTTCTCTATAATTTTTAACAAAAAGTAGAAGATTTGGCTACACTTTCTAAAAGATCAGCAAGAGATCAGCATTGCTTACCATTTTTATTCTCAGAAAGTCTTGAGTTGTGATATAATGAATAAGGAAAACAACAAACATATGTGAGAAGAAAGTTTTGAGGCTGAAATTAAAACTAACGATCATGTGTCGAGGCTTTAGGATTGGTTACTCTAGAACCTGAGTTAGATTTAATATGAGAGTTAACAACTAGAGTAGTAATATAAGATATGCAATATTCTGAAGTAATAGACATATAATTTTTAGTTCTAAGCACAGGCTAAAGTGTATTATAGTTTCTTTTGTCAAATAGCTTTATATATAGATTTTTATGACTATGTAGATAGTTTTTCATCTGGTTAGCAGGTTTTAATATCTGTAAACAAGTTCTTTTAGATTTTAGAATAGTCTTTTAACTTCTTTATAATTTGGTCATTTTTTTTGTATATTTATTTTTTTTTTACTTACCCTTTTTTGCTCTACGCTTATCTCTTTTTTTTCTTTTTTACTTCTCTACAAGAAAGTATCATCAGATTGGTGGCACTCTATTGTAGAATGATAATTTTGACAAGGTTGGTAAAAGCTATCTTTTGATCTCTAGGGCTCACATCCTCAGTAAGTTAAAGATCCTAGAAGGAAGAAAATGTTCACTTAGACAGGTTACTCCTGGGTTGTACTCTAGTATAAATTTAGAATTTACTTCATTTTTATTTTAATAATGAGATAGATCGAAAGATTCTTTATTTGTATAGGAATAAAGTATTTCTTATAGATAATATAGATTTAGCTAACTGAGATATCTTGTTGTAAGGTATTGCCGATTTAAAAAATAAAAAAAGGATCACTGAAGTAAAAAAAAAAAGTAAAAAAATATCTTTTATAAAAGATCAATATAATGTATTAAATAAATAATATGTATTTTTAGCACTAGCTTTAAAATAATCTTATATATTTAATATATTATATTTTTTTAATATATTTTATAGAGTTAATATAGATATACCCTAGGGGGTATATTAAAATTTTTGTATCTGCATTTCTATATAATATAACAATTATGAAATTTATAAATATACAATAATTATTATTAATTATTATTCTTTTTTTTCTTTTTTTAACATTAGCTAACTTTTCTGTTTTATTTTAGATATTTATAAATGTATCATTGTTACTAGAATTGCCAATTTTGAAATTATTTCATATTGTTATATTATTAGAGTCTTGGTATAAATTCATTGCTTTAGATATCATCACTATTTAGATATCCTTGTAATTGGGGAATTTATTATTTGGTAGTCCCATATCGTTATATAGATGCTGTCATTACTGGTATTACTATGAATATAGATTTTGTAGCTTATAGTAGTTCTATATTGTTATTTTGCTAGAGGTTTTGTCAGTGTTATTTTGTTGTTCTAGATTTAATTGATTTCATGATTTTGTTGCTTGTGGTAGTTTCGTATTGTTACTTTGCTAGTAGTTTTGTATTGTCACTTTGCTAAAGGTTTCATCAGTTCATTTTGTTGTTCTAAGTTTATTGATTCTATATTTTTGTAGATGTAGATTTTGCTACTTGTAGTTGTTTTGTATAAATATTCATCAGTACAAATTTGTTGTTTTACATCATTTTGGATATGAATTTCATCACTTGTAGGTTAGTATAGATTTTGTTATTTGTATTGTTAATATAATTGCAAGAATACTATACTGAATTTTTCACATTTTACTAGTAACAAGTCTGGATCAGAAAAGTATTAGATATATTTTGCAAGAACGTAACATGGGCTATTTTTAGATTAGAAAGAAAAAAAGTATTAATAAAGTATACTGAAAATGTGTATAAGGTTGGTAGTATAGACAAAATGCTTAAAATTTAATAGGATTAAGATTAGTATTAGAATCTAAAGAGTAGTAGTTTATATAGTAAAATTGCTAACAAATCTTTTTTAGTATACAATAAGTGGTTTCTTATGCTAGTTTTTGAGATATTAGCTATTTTTGGCAAAACAAAAGTTTGTTTTGAATTTTTTTGATCATATTATATTACACTAATCTTGAAATCTGATTTGTAGTTCAGGAGAGTTGTGCTGCTAACCTTGTATATATTTATAATATGCGTCAATAAGTATACTTTGTATTATACTAATTTATATTAAATTATAAAAAGCTTAGCAGATTAGCTTGTAAGAATATCACACTAGCTTCTTTTTAAATAAGTAGAATAATTTAATCACTGCTATATAATAAATCTATTATATGCTCAAATACAAATTGGAATCTATATTAATTGGTATTTTTCAAAAATCTAATTCACCTATTATATATAAATGCAAAATGTAGATGTATTCAAAGCCGGCTATATATAAACTTGGGTCTATTATAGATTTTAAATTTGTAAAATGTAAAAGGTCTAGGTCTTGTAAAAAAATATTAATAGATACAAAACTTTAAAGCTCTAGAGTTAGTATATTAGTTAGAAAATAAATTTAAATAAAATGAGTTGTAGATTGAATTTAGGGTTTAAAATAGATAAAATAGGTTAGGTTTAGAGTTTAAAATAGATAAACATATTAGGTTTAGGGTTCAAAATAGTAAAACAGGTTGGGTTTAGAGTTTAAAATAGGTAAAACAGGTTAGGTTTAGGGTTTAAAATAGTAAAATGAATTAGGTTTAGGGTTTGAAATAGGTAAAACAAATTGAGTTAAGTTAGAAATAGTAAATAAAATAGGTTAGAGTTAGAAATAGATAAAATATATAAAACAGGATTTAAAGTTAGAAATAGAATAATATAAATTAAATATATATCTTTAGTAATTTATAATATAAATAAATAAATTATTATAATAAATATTATTATATTAAGCTATTATATACAAATATATATCATATAATGCAAGTATATATATCTTTGGGTATATATATATAACTTCTATTTTATATTTTTTATTTTTCTGATATTTTTTGTTAGATAAAAAACAAAAAAATTATATTTATTACTATAGTTAAAGTATATATAAAATCTAATACATCTTTGTTTTCAGCTGAAGATTATTCATATATAATACAATACTATAATATAAAACCAAGATACAAAATTTTAAAGAAATTATTAAATAAATATAAAATATCATTAAAATATATTTATCAGATTTGAAAAAGGAAAGAAGCAAATAGAGTTCTCTAAGATTAACCTATACTCTTCTTATATAATACACAAGATTTACAAGTATAGTCTAATATATTTAATCATAACATGAGTTAGCTTCTAGCTAAAGTAACTATCTCTGATAATAATTCATCTTGTATAAATAATATAAATCATTTTAAAATTTTATCTAATAAATCAGTAAATATGATATAGCCAAAGATTCAAAATTTATATATAATAAAAAAAGTATTTCTTCTAATAATACTTTTAGAAGAAAGGCTGTTTTTAAAAAATTAATAAAGATACTGAAAGATTAGCTTCTATATGTTTGTCTTTGCTTTAATAAACTGAGAGTATCTTTTTGCAAGAATACTACTTGTATTTAGAGCTATATTAAGCTATTTTTTAGTTTTTATAAGTTGCTTTTTAAGCTCTTCATGCTTTTTTTAAATCATTCTTACTAGTTAGACTAGAAAAATTTAAGTTAAATTATTTAGAAAGAAGTCCTGAAGAACTATTTTTTGGCAAATTCTTAACTATTAGAGCCTTGTTATATATTGTATTTGCATATAATAGCATATTTTTGTATGCTATTTCAGGTTTCTGCATATTAATTTGAAGTGTATATACACTTTATTTTAAGTAATAAAATAAGTTTTTTAAAATCTTGTACTAATATCCAAAATAAAATCTATAGGTACTATTATTGTAGTTAATTTTGTAAATATCATTTTTTTTATAAATATTTTTTATATTTCACTTTTTGTTTGAATGATTTAAATACTTTTAAACATAAAACAATTTTCTTAATATATTATAATTCTTAACATATTTATAATAGAGATATGTTAAATATTTTAATATTTAAAATTCAGTATAAAAATTAAAATTTAAAAAATATTTTAATGTAACTATATATAAAGATATAATTTATATAATCTTGATAGCTTTGTGTATATTATTAAAAAAAATAATAATAATAGCAATAAGTTTTATACTTTGTATTATTAGCCAAATATTCTAATCATATATTTAGTTATGAACCTTTTTAAATTGGTTAAAATACTCTAACATTTACTAACTTAGAAAATTTTACTAAAAAAATTCACTATTAAATTAGTATTAAGTTTGTTATTAAGTTATGTTTATAATACAAAATTTCATAAAGAAAACTTTTAATTAGTATACAGAAGTTAGCTTTATAGAGAAAATATCGAATTATAAATGCTTTGATTTTTTTGTTCTTACTTAATCTTAAAATCTAATTGGTTAGTGAAATTTTTAGCTAATTATACATTTAATTACAGTAATTTGAATTATATATAAAGATCGATTACTTTTTTTTATAATAACAAAAAAATAGCTAGTCTATAAAGATCACAGAAGCAAAATAAACAATAAATAACTTTATTTTTACAATTTATTAACAAGGGAGTTGAGAATAACTTATATTGATTATAGCTTTTGAAATTGGCTCTAAGATGAGTTACTTTACTTGAGAGAATATTTTTTAGTTTTTTCATACTTATAACGTGCTAATTAACAAATTGTTGATTTGCTCATGATCTTTATTTATATTTACTATTAAAGAAATATCTCTTTAGTCAACTATTTATTTTTAATTATTATTAATAGTTCTAAACCAAACTAAAATAAGTTAAGATTAATGTTAATATATGTATATATATATATAAATCATATAAATATACAAAAAAAAAAACTCTGTTATCAAATATTTTATAATTTATTATTATTTCCAAAATCTGATACCAGTAAGCAATAAATAAACAGGTATATAAATACATTAACCTTCAAATTTTTAAATTTTTAATACAGTAATAGTTATTTTTATATATCTAGATTTTCTTTATAATACTATTATAAATTTTATTCTGTCAAATCTTTAATACTACTATTAATATTGGGTTATAAAAATCTATAAACTGTATATTATTTTATATGACATTAAGAAAAAAATTGTTACTAATATTATGAAGAATCACAAATAATCATATAAATAATTATAAGAGCAAGCTATAGTGTTAAAAAAATGTTAAATAATTTTAAAAACAAAAATTAAAGTTATTAGAAGGCTACTTAAAAAAAATTTTACTACTGTTTTTGTAAAAATATATAAATCAATATTCTCTAAACTTTTTATCATATTATATATGAAATCCTTTAATTACATATTTATAAAAATAATAAATTACAAGTTTATAGTTTTTAAAATTGACAAATAAAAAGCTATAATCAAAAAGTTTTAAATCAGTATAAAAAGTTAAATTTATTATAGAATTAAGATTATTATTTTTAATAATTATTACTGATAATACAGATCAAATAAAGACATATCGGCAGATAAAATTTCAGATAACAATCAGAGACAAATTGGGTTCATATAGAATTTTAAAATTTTTAGTATAATTAGAGACCTATCAGTATACTGATATTAATATAATATTGTTTATATATTATACTGATTTTTTAATAAACTACAGAAAAAAATAGGTCTAATATTGGTTTAATCGATATTTATTTATTATTAATTTGATATTAATTCAAGTCTTCTAATTAATAAAAGAATAGTTTAGTATAATATCAACATTTCGATAATTATTTCAATATTTATTGAAATAACATTAATATTTATTTATATAAATGTTAATTTATAATTGTTCAGATATTTGTATTAACTACTATACCATTTTTGATTAATATCAGCAATTCTGATATTGCTACATATGTATTAAATTCATATAAAACATTCGAATTAGAGTTTAATAGAAATAGCTAATGATTTTTCTTTTTTAAAAAATATTAAGAACACGATATAGCTATTAGTTAATCTATAATACTATATAATTATTGTATTTGATTTATTAGTTATATAAAAATTTTGATACATAAAATCATGCATCACGAAAGTAATATAAAATTATTATTATATATAAAATTTTTTATTAACAGGTATTACTGACATATATTCTATCAGGTTTTTCTTCTTAATTTTAATAGTGCAAGAAATGAACTGACCTAAAATATTGTAAATAGAAATTATACAATCTCTATTTATATTATAAAAGTTTTAATTCTACAATTTGATATTGCAAATATCATTCACTTAGTAATGATATCTAATTTTATAGTTATTAACAGGTTTAAATCAACAAACAAATACCAATATATGCTATTTTGGTTCTTCTAGTAGCTGTACCATATGCTCAAAATAGAATTGAATGATTCTAGAATATATGTTGATAGATCTATTAGCTAATATAAATTTAGCTAGAATTTTTGCTTATCTTTTTTGTTTTGTTACAGACATTGAACCAAAAATTTCATCACCAATTTTTACTTTTCTATATTCAGTTACTTTAGGCAAAACTGGTATAGATTCTGATCTTCTAATATTTCTGTCATTTAATAACTTGAAACTATAATTATATGTATTATTATAATATTCAATTAATATATTTGATAGTTCTTTAAAAAGATCTTTCGAGCATTTTTAAAACCTAATAGTTTTCTTGGAAAAAGTTTAAAACCAGTTTTTAAGCTTTTTTTGATATTTTTAAACATTGATAGAAACTTGTAGCAGTTATTTCCATTTTGTATAGAAAAACTGCCTTTTGCAGTTCTTTGCTTAATAAACTTTAAATATATATAAAAATGACCTTTTGCTTGTTTTGTAAGTTCCTCCAATAGTGAATAAGATTGTATAGTTTTAAATAATTTAATTTTAATTTTCTATTACTATTATAAAATGAACCTATTAACATATAAATATTTTTTTATAAGCTATTAGCATTTTAATATAGCAATTAATAAATTTTATAAGTATCAAACTTATCTAATAAACTATTCATTCTTTCATAACTAAAACACCAGAATATATATATTGGTTTGTAGTTATTAATATATTCACAAATATATAAATATAAATATAAATTGGACGTTATTTTTTTAGAACCATATTTCTTTTTAATAAGCTTCACCATACTTAAAAAATACTGATAAGATTCTTCTAACTTGTCTTTAGATAAAAGTCAGCATATCAAAATTGAACATGCTCTAACAAAATAGATTAAAATTCTTCAGTCATCTTCTTTCAGTAAATCTCAAGTAATCAAAGTTGTATATATTAATATAAATACCTTTCATTGGTTTGCTGTGAAACTAGAAAAACATCCCTCATTGCAATCTTGTTTGAAATTCTACCAAGATCTGATAGAACTTCTATTATTTTGTTTGTTGTTTCATTAGTATTAAATCTTAAGAAGATAAAATGTTTTCTTTGATCTATAGTTTTATAATCCATTTAGCAATATCTAAAAATAAGCAATATATTGGATCTATTATAATAAACTAAGAAGAATTAAAGTATAAAAACAGTATATTTTAGACCACCAGACAGATGTTTCAGAAGTATATTTTTTCTGTATATCTTCTGTATAGCAATTCTTTCATAAAATTATATCTTGATGAATTATATTGATATTTCTCTTAACAAATTATTTACTCATATCAGAAAATTCACCAAAGTTCAGCTTATTTCTGTTATCAAAATTAGCTTTCTTTATATATCTGTAACAAGCAATTCGAGCTGATATAAAGCTATTTAATTTTCTTGCAGTGGGTATATTACAAGAACAACAAATTATTACAACTCTGATAAATTTATTAGTAGAGCTTTTGAAAGTTCTTTCTAGTTCAATCCCTAATCATGTGATAATTAATATATAAATAAAAAAAATAATTAAACAAATATTACAATTGCTTATACTTACCATTCTACAAACCAATTAATTAATCTATTATGGATACTAGATAATGATTTAATTGATACAATTTAGATTTATTTGAACTCGGTATTAATGCTAAAGTCAATATGTTTGATGGCTTGAATCATTCATCTTGTAGAAGATTGCAAATTATACTATAAATTGCACTGATGCTATATTAAAAATTATAGAATAGTTGAAACCAATCAAGATTAATCATTAAGTCCAAATGACTATTTGATAGCTCTTTACAGAAGAATGATAGATCTTCTTTTGGATTTTAAAAAGTTTTCCAAATTCTTTTATTATATATATCAGTTAGTTGTTTAGAGTTATTATATCTATTGGCCTATTTTCTACAAGATTCTTCAAATTTTTTCTTATTGAACAACAACTGCAATTGATGACTTAAGGAAGCTATCGGATAGATTGATGATAGTTTGTATATATCACCTTTTGATATTAAAATTTTTTTAGCAATTGAATAATTATATAAAAATCATTGATTGGCTATCAGATGGTTAGGAAATTTTTGATTAATATAATGACTTATTTTAGGGACCAAATTTGGTTTGTTAAAAGACAAGTCAGTAACATTATACAATTTACAATATTTTTCATATATTGCATATTTTATCATATGAGTACAGACACCAAGAGCATCATGCATTTTACTCAATAATGTAGGGAAAAGAGAACATATATTCACATTAAAATGATTTAGAAGATACTAAATTAGTTTTATAAATAAATTAGAAGCTACATTAGACAACTGATATCTTTTCTGATATTTAAAAATCTATAGAGTGACCCATATAAAATTATTATTAATATCTATAGATTCTTTTTGATTAATATTTTCAAATATTATTGTCAGCATATTAAAATCTATCTCTTGATCAAATAGATCTTCATCTTCATCAGAAGAAATTTTACTAAAATCTTTAACTTCTTTTTCTAAGAATAAAATATCAGCAATTTTAATAGATAATACAGTATTGATCCTTTCCTTACTACTAATTGGTTTTTTGCCTTGTTTTTTAGTAATGAAACTATAATTCTCAGAGTGTATAGATTTTACAAAATCATTATCAGAACTATCGATCAGTATAGAGTCTACCAAAATATCAAGTTCAGAAAAGTCTATTTTGGTAAGATCTATAATAATATTTGGATCAGTAATAGTATTTGCTTTGCTTGTTAAAGGTTTAACAATATTATTAATATTTCTTGTTATAGTATTTCTTGGCCTTGTATAGGTTTTTTTGATTTTTTGGTCAACAAGACAGCCTTTGCAATTATTACAATAACAAGATACAGGGTGACGAGTGTCTGAATACTTTTGGTAGTTAAATTTTTTAATTGTTTTTTTAACAATCGAACTTTTTTTTTGTAGCCTATGATAGATATGAATAATAAAAAATATACAGTATGAACTAGAAAAAATATATAAGTGAAAAATATAGACACAAATAAATATATATGAAATGAAATATAGGCAAGTAACAAACAAAATAATATATGAATAAAAGGTGTAAGCAAAAGACAAAGAGAATAGATAGTATATAGATTTTACAAAATCATTATCAGAACTATCGATCAGTATAGAGTCTACCAAAATATCAAGTTCAGAAAAGTCTATTTTGGTAAGATCTATAATAATATTTGGATCAGTAATAGTATTTGCTTTACTTGTTGAAGGTTTAACAATATCATTAATATTTCTTGTTATAGTATTTCTTGGCCTTGTATAGGCTTTTTTGGTTCTTTGATCAACAAGACAGCCTTTGCAATTATTACAATAACAAGATATAGGGTAACGAGTGTCTGAATACTTTTGGTAGTTAAATTTTTCAATTGTTTTTTTAATAATCGAACTTTTTTTTGTAGCCTATAATAGATATAAATGATAAAAAATATATGAACTAGAAAAAATATATAAGTGAAGGATATAGACACAAATAAATATATATGAAATAAAATATAAGCAAGTGACAAACGAAATAATATATGAATAAAAGGTGTAAGCAAAAGACAAAGAGAAATAGATAGTAGAAAATAATAAAAGAGAAAATAGATACTGCTTTAATAAAAATAAGCTTTATTTATATATAATCTGATTCTTTCAAAGACATATTGAAATGCTAATATGCCTTATTGACTTTTTATTTTAACAATTATACTCTTTGGTTTGACAATTATATTGACAAATATACTTTTTGTTTGACAATTAAACTTTTGTTTAGTTAATTATATTTTTGTTTTTATTAACTATCTATTAGAATATATTTAGTAATTACTATCAGTATGTCAATATACCTAAAGTCTTTTAAAAGCTATTATTATACAACTTTAAACTTTTTGTTTTTGTCAATTATACTTTTTGTTTTTGCTAATTATATTTTTTGTTTTGATAATTAGACTTTATTAGCTTTTTAAATCATTAAAATATTGATATGCTAATAGGTTTTTTATACTTTTGTTTTGACAGTTATACTTTTTGTTTTGAAAATTATATTTTTTGTTTTGATAATTAAACTTGTTAGCTTTAAATCTATTCAAAATATCAGTATACCAATAGGTCTTTTGCTATATTTTAATATAAAAATTTGCTATTGCTATAATTAACAATTAATCAATAGTTTTTGTATAACTATAAACTTATTTGTAATCAATATATTTAAGAAAATTACTACAATTCACAGGCTGTGAAATTTACAGATCTGCATTAACTAATTAATTAATCTGTTTTTTCGATTGCTGACACAAGATTGAATAGTACTCTGCATCACCAGATCTGAATAGATAAGTAAAGATCATCGTAGTCTTTTTTTTTTAACCTCAACAATCTTGATCATACGCTTTTCGTTTTTCTTTTGATCTGTTTTTCTTTTGATCTTTTTTTTTCTTTATTTTTTCTTTCTTTTTTTGTCTATTTCTTTTTTTCGTTTCTTCTTTTTTTTCAGTTTCTTTTTTTTAGCTTTTTTTCATATTTCTTTTGATTTTTTTTTGCCTTTTTTTTTCTGCTTTTTCTTTTTGCTTCACTTTGAACAGATTTGTATTTTTTTTTAGTTTCTTTTTTTTTATTTTGAAACTAACAATTTTTTTTCTTTTTTCTTTTTATTTCTTTTTCTTTATTTTAAATTTTTTTTTTCATTTCTTTTTTCATTTCATTTCTTTTTCCTTTTCGTTTCTTGTTCGTTTTTATTTTTTTTATTTTTTTTCTTTTCATTTCTTTTTTTATTTAGTTCTTTTTTTTTGTTTCTTTTTCTTTCCATTTCTTTTCTTTTTGCTTTTTATTTCTTTGTTTTTTTTTTTCTTTTTCTCTTCGTCTTTTTTTCTTTTTTTTCTTTATCTTTTTTTCTTTCATTTTTTTTTCTTTTTATTTTGTTTTGTTTTTCTTTTTGTTTTGTTTTTCTTTTTGTTTTTTTTTTCTTTTTGTTTCTTTTTCCTTTTGGTTTCTTGTTCAGCTTCTTTTTATTTTTTTTTTTTACATTTCTTTTTTTATTTGTTTCTTTTTTTTGTTCCTTCTTTTACCCATTTCTTTTCTTTTTATTCCTTGTCTTTTTTCCTTCTTTTTTCTTTCTTTTTTCCTTTATTATTTTTTTTAAGGTATAATTTCATCGTTAAAGTTGTCGCTGAAGCCATTGTTAGATGTTCAAATTATAGAGATTTGGTAATTAAACTGAGATCTTGTAAGATAAGTAGTTTCTTTTTTTTTCCTTTGAACTAATACTAACTTTTTGTATGTTTGTCTTCTAAAAAGCTAGACAGTAAAAATTAGAACCAGGATTTTGCAAGATATGTTTTTTTTTTCGGTCAATTTTTTTTTTTTGCTTTTCTTTTTTTGAACTAACACTTTCTTTTTTTTGTAGGTTTGCTTTAGTAAAAAACTGAGTATTAGAGATAAAAATCAGGATAGTTCTAGACTTTTATTATTCGATACCATCGTTTAAGGAATATAGAGATTTTGGACTTTTGTCATTTGGTGCTATTATTTATAAAGTATGGAGATTCTGGACTTTCGTTGTTTTGTGCTATAGTTTTGGAATTTTTGTTATTTTGTGCTGTAGTTTTGGGATTTTTGTTATTTCAGTACCATTATTTATGGAGTATGAAGATTCTGATTTTCATCATTTGGTACTGTAGTTTTTGGTGATTCTAGCTTTCGTATTTGATGCTATAATTTCTTTGGTTATTTGGTTCTGTAGTTTGTAGAAATTCTGCACTATAGGTTTGTTGTTCTGGTTGATTTAAACGTAATAATCTTAGATCAGAAGAAGAAAAGCATTAGCTGATACACTTTCTAAAAACTCTACGTTAGTACTATTGTTTCAGAACTTTTGTCACTTCGGGTGTTGTTATGATATCATTGCGATATTATAGATTTTTGGTTTTTTTTTCTTGTAATTTCTAGTTTTTTTTTTTTTTTTTTTTTTATATAGTAGTTTTTTTTATGATATAATTAATTATAATTGATTTGATAACGATGAGTTTTTAATAAATTAAAATTGTGTAATTAGTATTATTTGATTGTATCTGAACTTTCAAAATAAAATTTTATTAAGTAATATAAAAATTGATCACGTGAGATAGAGATATCTTCGATCAAAGTTGGTTTTAAAAATTTTGGCACAGTTTCTATATAATAGATATTTAGAAATTCTCTAAAACTTTGATCGAAGATATCTCAGCACCCATTTGATCAAATTTGATGAAAATTTTTTTATTCGAATTCTACAGATCTGTAGAATTCAAATAAAAAAATTTTTATCGAATTTGATTGAGTGAGTACCAAGATATCTTCGATCAAAGTTTTAGAGAATTTCTAACATCTATTATATAAAAACTGCCAAAATTTTTAAACCAACTTTAATTAAAGATATCTTAGCACCCATTTGATCAAATTTGATAAAAATTTTTTTATTCAAATTCTATAGATCTGTAAAATTTGAATAAAAAAATTTTTATTAAATTTAATCAAGTCAGTGCCAAGATATCTTTGATCAAAGTTTAGAGAATTTTTAAATACCTATTATATAGAAAATGTGTCAAAATTTTTAAACCAACTTTGAAGATATCTTGTGTGATCAATTTTTATTAGCTGATTATATTAATATATTACTTAATAAAATTTTATTCAGAAAGTTCAGATCTAATCAAATAAAGCTATGCAAAATTAATTAATTAGTTTTTATAACCTGATTGGGTTAAAATTTAAAATCTTGTAAAAAAAATTTTTATATGTTTTAATAACCGAGTAGGCTTTTTAACAAATTTTAAAAAAATTTTATAAAATTTTTATATATGAAATTTAAAAAAAAAACCAACTGGTCAGATTTGTTTAAAAGTTTCATATTATAAAATCAAGATATTAAATTTGTACAACTTAATACCAATTATACAATTTTTTAATTTATTAAAACTCATTGTCATCAAATCAATTACAATTAATTATATTATAAAAAAAACTACTAAATAAAAAAAAAAAAAAAAAAAAAAAACTAAAAAACACAAGAAAAAAAAAAATCTAAAAATCACAAAAAAAAAAACTAAAAATTTATAATATCATGACAATATCCAAAGTAATAAAAGTTCTGAAATAATGATACCATCAATGTGAAGTTTTTGAAAAATACATCAGTTAATGTTTTTTCTTCTTCTGATTCAAGATTATTACATTCAAGATTTAACCAGAACAACAGACCTATAGTACAAAATCTCTACAAACTATGAAACTGATGAAAGCCAGAATCTCTATACTTTATAAACAATAGCACTGAAATGACGAAAGCCTCAAAACTATAGCACCGAATGATAAAAGCCAAAATCTCTATACTCTATAAATGATAGTATCAAAACAATGAAAACCTCAAAACTACAGTACTGAATGACTAAAGCCAGAATCTTCATACTTAATAAACAATAGCATTGAAATGATGAAAACCCCAAAACTATAGTACTAAACGATAAAAGCCCAGAATCTTTATACTTCTTAAATAATAGCACTGAACAACAAAAGCTCTGAATCTCCATACTTCTTAAACAACAGCATCAAATAATGAAAGCCCAGAACTATCCTGATTCTTATCTTCAATACTCAGTTTTTCATTAAAGCAAACTTACAAAAAAAAGAAAATATTAGTTCAAAAAAAAAAAAAGCAAAATAAAAAAACAAATGAAAAAAAAATATATCTTGCAAAATTTTGGTTCTAATTTCTACTGTCTGGCCTTTCAGATAACAAATCTACAAAAGTTAGTATTAGTTCAAAGAAAGAAAAAAAAAAGAGAAGAAACCACTTATCTTACAAGACTCCAGTTTTAATCGCCAAATCTCCATAACTCAAATATCCAACAACAGCTCTAGTGATAACTTCAATAATAAAACTATATCTTAAAAAAAAAAAGAAACAAAGAAAAAAAAAA
>CAJVQC010000090.1:0-17208 GCA_910592285.1 Racocetra persica | reverse complement strand
AAGTTGGAGACAAATAGTAGTTGCTTATGCTGATGACACCACATGGATCGCAGAAAGTAAAGAGCAAATAGAAAAAACTATTCAGATAGCAGAAGAATTCTTTGAATTTAACGATATACAGATTAACGAAAAGAAGTCAAAGCTAATTATTTGCAATTCAACAGAAAATAAAGAAAATAAAAAAACTTTTCTTCAGAAAGGAGTGGCTATCAGAAGAAGGAAAGAACAAGATCACAAGATTCCTAAAAGTCTGGTTGAACAACAAGCTAGACGAGTCTTTAGTGAAAGCCAGAGCAAAAAAAATTGTCTGTTCAACTACAAGAATCCTAAATCCAAAGAAATTATCTGTAGCTCAGATGGTATATATCAATAACATGTATATAGTACCAAAGTTGTGCTACATTTTGCAAGTCTCAAGATTCAAACAAAGAGTAATTGACAATCTATAGTCTTTTATACTTACTTTAACAAAAAACAAAATGGAACTTGCAAAAATGACCAACAATAGTATAGTTCTACATAGAAGCATTAGTAGCTGTAATGCTTTATAGAATAGATTATTAACAAAACAGATCTCAAGTTTACATCTACGACTAAATACTTCAGGCCCAGAAGAAATTTTGACATTATTGAGAATAATACATGGTATGAGATTTATAGGAGCAACAGAAAACATATAGCACGAAGAGCCGCCTAATACATGTGAATGTTTGTGGAAGAATAACTTAGCTTGTCGAACAATACTAAATGCCAAAGAGCTAGGAATTATGTTCAAATTCAGAAGTACAAACCTTATAACAAAAAACAGAGAGTACAAATTAGTAAGTATATTTAAAGAGGATTTTACTATAACAGTAGCAAAGACCTTAAGAAAACTGAATATAATTTCACTCAAGCAACTGTTAACTGGTGCAGAAGATCATTTAATTATCTGGCAGCAATTAAAGATCCTTAGAAGTAATTCAAACAAAGGTAAAAAGACGAAGTGGTTTCAAGCGATAGAAAAGATGATGCTAGAAGATGAAGAGAGCAGAGCTGTCAAGACAGAGTTTAAGTTAGAGAGCTTAAACTTTTGGATGCTCCGGGTGGTCCCAAACACACTCGATAAAGATAGTAGAAAGAAAGAGTAAGTTTTAACCTGAAGTTCAAAGAACAAAGAAAACCAAGCCCAGTTATCAAAAAAGTTATCAAAAAGAAGAAGAAGAAATTCATAACAAAGTACTAGAAAACAAAAAAGGATCTAAACACATCATTTACCAAATTAGAAAAGTGTAACAGATGCGAACTTAATTAGAGAATAGAAGAAGGTTTCTGCAAGTCGATAACGAAAGATAGTGAAGTTCTCGGCGCTATCTTGAAATATGTAAATAAACAAGGGGAAAATACCCTTAAAGTCAATCAAGAAATCTTGATACCACCTCAGAAGCTCTCAGTATTAAAGTTACCTGTGAATGAAAGAGAACTACAAGAGATTCATATTCCCGATCTGGATATCGAAATCATTAAAAAACAACATATTAGTTTAAAGATTCAATAAGATCTTATCAAGAGAAATATAATAGCAAAAGAGAGCTCTCAGCATCTAATGATATTTTATACAGATGGATCCTTAAAAAGTAATAACAGCCCTTCACAAATCGAACCAGCTAAATGAGAATCGGTTGGGTACAGATGAATAAGAATAAAAACAAATTGCTAGACAAGGGCTGTATCAGAGCAAGAAATTGGTCCTCCTCGACAAAAGCTGAGCTGTTAGAAATCTGGTATATACTCCTCATCATACCAAGGGAAAGAAAAGTCAAGATTTATACAGACAGTATCTTAGCAATAGAAAGTATAAAAAAAAGAAAAAAAAAGAAGAGAATACGACAGATCTTAAATGAGGAAAACCATAGTTTAGTGAGTAGCATAGTTAATATAGTTAGAACTAAAAATATACAGCTAGATTTAGTAAAGGTTAAAGGTCATAGCGAAAATAGATAGAATAGTCTAGCAGATAAATTAGCAAAAAAGGTGCTAAAATAGAAGATAAGGACAATATTATAGAAAAAAACTTCTCAAAAATCAAGTGTTTCTTTGTACTGGGAAGGTTCAGCAATAGAAGGCTCAACTAAACAATTTATACAGACAATTCTCAACTTCCAAACCGGCATAGACTGGAGATCAACATCAGCAATTCAGAAAGAAGAACCAGAAGATACAGAAAACACATACCATTAGCCTATCTTTTGGAGAAAAATCAAGAGCCAATCAGGAATTAAATGCACTAGCCCAAAGAAAAACAAACATTTTGGTGTACTGGTCAAATGCTTCCACAAGAAGTTATCAATCCTCAAGGCTTTAGCTAACAGAAGACCAAATCTGTACTAAAATTCCTTTTATATAGTTTGTGGAAAAAATAAAGAAGAAGACCAAGACTATTTGATGAAATGTGAAAAATATGAAAAGAAATAGAAAGAACTAGAGCAAATAGTATCAAATCTAGCCTGGGCAAACCTCTCAAAAGAAGCAAGAAATTATCTTAACAAGGACAATCTCAAGACCATTTTTTGGGAACCATCAAAGGAAGAAAAAAACAGAACAAGAGTTGGTATCCTTAAGGGCATAATCCAAGAGAAGACTTTTAGAAAGATTCTTAGCACTATAAAATCTCTAAAAGATGCGAAGAATTATCTAGAAACTGCAGTAAATCTGACATGAAACTTCTTTTATGAGAATATATAAAAGCGAAGATGCACAGAGATTAACAAATAAGAAAAGATTGAAGGAATTGACAAGAAGCACAAGAGAGGAAAAAGCCAAAAGCAGAAGGTCTAATTCTTAGCACAAGACAGACACGAGAATCTATAGGAGATTTTGCTGTAAACCAAGATCAAACCAGAGGAAAAGTTAAAAAGAAAGGAATAGGAAAACTTAAAGAGGAGAAAAAAAACAAAAAGAAAAAATCTTGGTTAGTCGTAGTTAAAAACTTTTGTATAAATAAAATGAAGCTATTCTGGTATAGTTTCAATAGCTAGCTTGGTATAGCCCTCCGGTACAAGCAAAAGCCTTAACCGGTGAGGCAAACTGCTCTTGGGCATACCTTGGGGTAGCTGAGAGATGTCAGATCTATAGCTTAGATAGTTAATTATATGTATACATATATATGCCTTGATCTAATAAAGATACTGGCGAGGCTGCCGATAATGTTAAAAAAAAAAAAAAAATTTATAATCACATCTCTATATAATCACAATTTTTGTTATGCTCAAAAGTGTGATTATAAAGAGATATAATTGTAGTAGATTTAATATTTCTCATAAAATTACCTGCTACAGCTGACTTCAAATAATATTTAAGCATTCTATACTTATTAAATCCAACTTCAAGTTTTAAATAATAACAAGATCTTGAACTTGAGATTAAAAAAATGCTAGTTTTTTAATCAATGTTAAAACAATTCTATTTCTGTTATAAATAATAGTTTAATACTTAATCTCTAAAAATACAGAGCCAAATCCTCTTACCAATATTTTGAACAATAACTAATCAATAAAAAAAATTTATTCAATTACATTAACATATTTTGTAGCTTTAAGTTAAAGTTCTTTAATAAAATCATTTATATCTTTATTTTTGTTTATTTATTTTTAAACCATTTTTTAGAAATTATATAATAGATATCAAGCTTCTGGTGTGTTATATTGATTCTAATTTATATCTTTTTTACTATACTTGGATCTTTTAGAACCACTGTCTTAGCTAACTTTGTTAATTCTAATTTTTAAATAATAATATTTTTGAACTTAAGATTAGAAAAATATTAATTTCTTAATCATAGCTAAAATTCTCTTCTATTTAAGATTTTGACAGAAAATATTGTCTAAGTCTTTATTCTAACTAATTTAGATTTTATTTATTTGTCTTTTAGTATCTATAAAGTTGTCAATTTAGGTTTCTTTATTTGTTATTCATAATAAAGTTTTTAATATATGTAATATATAAATAATTTGTGTTAAATAATATAACAGATCCTGTTGTATAATCAGATTGTATAACTATATAATATAATTAATTTTACTGATTTTTTGGCATAATTTCTGAAAATACTATGGTAAGCTATACTATATTTGATCTAAAAAGATGATACTAATAATAAAATCATATATAAAAATTAAGAGTATTAGTAGATATTTAAAAAAAAACAAAAAGAAGAAAATGAAACAAAAAAAAATAGTAAAGAAAAATAAATAAAAAACTAATAGAGAAAAGAAAACAAAATAGAAGAAAAAACAAAAATAAAATAAAATAAAAAAAGAATCAAAAGAAAATGAAAAAAAAACAAAAAAACAGAATAAAGCAAAAGAAAAAAAAACAAAAGAAAAAAATAAAAAAAACAATAAAAAAAACAAAAAAGAAAAAAATCAAGAAAAAAACAAAAGAAAAAGAGAAAAAAACAAAAAAAGAAGAAATAATAAAAATATAACAAATAAAAAAAAAATAATAAGAGAAGAAAATGTAAAAAAACAAAAAAATAATAAAATAAAAAAAATAAAATAAAAATAAAAAAATAAAAAAATAATATTAAAAAAAATAAAATAAAAAAGAAAAAAAAAAGAAAAAACAAAGAAAAAAAACAAAGAAAAAAAAATAAAAAAAATAAAAAATAAAAAAAGAAACAAAAATAATAAAGAATTAATGTAAATGTACCCGTAGGGTACATTAAATTTTTTGTACTCTTTATTTTGATTATACGATATTACATACAAAAACAGTAATACCGATATTGTTTATGTTAGTTTAGAGTTAGCGTGAGAACTATGTTAGGGTTAGTGATTAGGCAATTATATAGTAAAATTGCTCAAGGAAAACTTTTTATTAATACACAGAAGGTGGTTTAGTATGCAATTTCTTGCGAAATTGGCAATTTTTGTCAAAACGAATATTTGTTTTTAAATTTTTTTGATTGTGTAATGTTACACCTGATGTTTAATTTTATAGTGATCTATATAGGTCATATGATGCGGGTACATGTACCTTAGGGTATATATAAATAAACCCAATAATAAAATAATAAAAAAAAATAATAATAATAAAAAAAATAAAATAAAATAAAAATAAAAAACTAAAAACAAAAAAAAATAAGAAAAAAAACAAAAAAGAAAAATAACAAAAAAAAACAAACAAAATAATAAATAGAAAAAGAAAAAAATTGTTAGTTTTAAAACAAAAGAAGGAAAAAAAAATTAAAATACAAACTAGTTTAAAATAAAGCAAAAAATCTACAAAGTGAAAAATCTAAAAATAATTATTTCAAAGAACAACAATTTCAAATAACAATAAATCTAAAGAATGTTTTCAAAAAATAACAATTCTAAAAATGACTGAGAAAGCTAAAATTTATAAAAAAGAAAAGTAATTAGTTAATAAAAACAAAATAAAAAAAATAAACAAAAAAAAAACAAAAAAAACAAAAAAATAGAAAAGAAAAAAGAAAGAGATAAGAAAGAATAAAAAATAAAATAAATAAAAAATAAAATAAAAAAAGAAAAAAATAAGTAAAAAAAATAAAAATAAAATAAAATAAAAAATTAAGAAAAAAAATAAACAAAAAAAATAAAATACAAAAAAAAACAAGAAAAAAAATATAAAAAAAAGAACAAAAAAAATTAAAATAAAAAAAATAAGAATAAAATCAAGTGGCAAAAAAAAATCAAGTAACAAAAAAAATCAAGCAATGAAGAAAAACCAAATAGCAAAGAAAAGCAAAAAAATAGCAAAAGTTAAATAAAAGTTAAAGTAAAAGTTAAAACAAAAATTAAAGTAAAAGTTAAAACAAAAAAACAAAAACAAAAAGTATAATTATTAATTGTTTATATGTAATTAGCAATCTCAAAAATTATAATACAATAAATTACTAATTTATTTTTATTTAAAAAGTTTATAAAATTTAAAAGTGTAGCAATTTAATAAAATAGTTCATATTAGCAAATTAGAAGTTTAAAATCTAATAGTAATAATATTTTAACTATTTTGCTTATATTATCTTTTAACCATCTAGATAAACAAGCAAATTTAACTACTTAAATTTTATAAATTTATATCTGACCTATTTTTGTTAAAAATAAAAATAGAGGCTAGTTTTTATACCCTCCAAATTTATTATTCGTACCTCTTATACTGTAAATTTCTGATATTTCACGTGATTATGTAGGATAGTGATCAATATCTGAAATATAATTAGTACATATACCACATATATATGTGATCAAATCTAGATGCTAAATAAACATCTATTTTCTAAATAAACATCTATTCTTTAAATGATCGTTTACTCTCTAAATGATCATTTACTCTTAATTAAATGGATACCTACTCTTAAACAGACATCTACTCTTAATTAATATGTACAAGATATCAACTTTATTATCATAAAACTATTGCCAATTATTATTAATAGCTATTATATAGTACTGTATAAATGTAACATTTTTATTCTAAAATTTTGGACCATAAAATGAGTTACTTGGGTTTATATTAACATGTATTCATAAAAAAAAAAAAATTAGCAGGTTCTAAGTTGTAAATTTTAAAACCTAAACTAAAAAGCAAGTAAACTTTATTTACAACATTTCGCTTACAAAATATAAACTAAAAAAAACTAATTAAACATTTTTTATATTGAGTTATTTTTTATTAATACAAGTATGAGCATTGTGCTTAAGTTGTCAGCAAATAGTACAATGCTTTGCTTTAGGATTTACTAATTCAAAGCCGGAAGGATCTCTTTTAGTTGAGTTGATTTTTTGATTATTAGAAGCTCTGAAGGGATATCCTTTGGTACAGACTATATTAAAATTTTGTAAGATTATTGATAGTTCATCAATTATGCTTTGTAATGTATCTTGTATAGCTAATTGCTAGAATTCTGGCTACTCTTGATATCTTCACTATAGATCTTGCAAAAGAGGTTGCAGTAGGTCTTTATGATCAGAGCTATTTTCTTTAATTTGTGGTGCTGGTAAGTTTCCTAGAATCCACTAATGCTTATGGACATCATTAATCAATAGACTTTGATCATTTTCTAAACATTAAATAAAATGTATACAGAGTAAGCCCATTGTTTTTGAGAAAGACTCTGTGTATAGTAGTAAGGGCTCTTGCATAGTTGCATGTTTTACCTTCTGATACTGATCATTTATTTTTTTGAGTGCAAAGGTTGATACTTTACTCTTAATATTTTTATACAAGGAATTGCTAATAGCAAAAGCTAGAATGCGAATACGTTCTGATGCAATCATAGTATCAAATTCTTTTTTCTAGTTGGTTAGTACTAAGGATATTGCCGTGTAAACATGATAGAAATCTCCTGTGAATGTTTGCAAGTAGGCTTTTAATGTTGTATATAAACCCTCAATACAAGATATTATAGTGGTTTCTAAGTGATGTAATTTATTTGTCTAGGTCTTTACAAACTTTTCTTTTAATAGTATCCAGGTTTTCTGAAGATATTGTTACAAATCGAGAATTGAAATATTCGATTAGTTAACAACTAATCAATTGAACAACTAATTGATTAATTGATTAGTTGTGATTAACTAATTAAAGAATTAATTTGAGACTAATCGATTAATCGATTAAGTGTTAAGTTACAACTAATCATTTAATTAATTAATTGATTAATTGATTAGTTGCAACTTAATGATTAATAGATTAATCGATTAGTTGCAACAAAAAAATAATTGGTTGCAAAAATTTTGACGATTTGTAGTACTATCTAAAGATAGGATATACATTAGATTTATTACTATAAATAGAACAAAAACTTCTCTACCCTTCATCAAATTCATTTTCTGATTCTGTTTGAACTAGGCTATTCTATTTTGTCAAAAAACTTTCCTATTCACTGCCTTCTTTGTCTTCTATTTCTTTTAAAAACTGTGGTTTGCAATTTTTTAAAATATTCTTGCTAATGTATCAACTACAAAGCAGATTTGTTGAATTGGGCAAGATCATTTCAAGAGCATTCATGAGTGCTAGTTCACGATCAGTCACAATAACACTAGATTTCTGTACCTCATCAAATATTCTTATAATATGTGTTAGAGCCTATTTATAATTCTTCTCACTTTCTCTTTTCATAAAAACAAAACAGAAAAAAAATGTGTATTAAAACTGGTTATATCTACAACATTTAATAATAGCATTTTAAATTTATTGGTTTTGTAGATACAATCTATGAGAATTACTGTAGGATATTGATGATTAAGGGATATTGAGTCATTGTGCGCAAAAAACAAATGAGTAATGAAGCCAGAATTATCATATTTGTATTTATAAAAAAAGCCTTCTTCTTGAAGTTCATCAACTAACGCTTGAATGGAGGTTCAGCCAGCCAGATTTTGTTGTCGAAGCTATAAACGCATATTATAGATATCACTACTAGTGGCTAGTACTGATGGATCACTTTGTCAAAGTGTTGATAAAATTTTGTGGGGATGTGAACCAGAGATAGTCATTGTTGCAACACTTTCCATCTGTTCATCTTTTAGTCAATAGACAATAGAGTGTCCTGACATATCTTCTAAGAGACTATGATTATGCTTAGCATTATGAACTTCTAAATACCACAGGTTATTGCACCGAGCTGCATATAATTTAAAAAGACAATTTATTAATTTAATACTTTTTTTGTTTTTATTTGTTTCTTTAGAACCCTGGGGGTTATTATAAACACTACCTCAGTCACAACGTATTGTCATATTTTTTAATTCACTATGCATATTTTTTTGGGTTCTTTTTTTAACTAGAGCATAGCTCTGAGAATTTGCGAATTTTTAAGCATTTTAAAAAAGTTCATCAGCAGTATTGTATATTTTAGAAGGAAGTAGAAGCATATTTGTTTTGACAAATTATTTAAAAGATTTGCTAGCACAATTGCTTTATTTTAAAACTTAATTCATGTAGGCTTAATTAATTTAGGGATAATTATAATGAAGATGGGGTGAAATTTTACAAGATTAAAAAAAATGAAGATTACAAAAAACATGAACGTTTAAATATTTACAGTTTATTGTAGATTTGGAGAATTTTTAAAAACAAAAATAAGATCACTTTTTTAAAATATTTTTAATCTACAATTACTTTTATCTCCAGACTCTTTTTATATTTTATGAAAATTTTAATATTTATCAATTTAATAAGGTTTTAGGCTACGTAATGAAGTTTTTTTTTATTTTACCTTTCTTTATTAATTTGAAACATTTGTTCTTTAATTTAACAATCGTATCTTTATAGTTTCACAATCTCATCTTTTTAATTTTACGATTATATCTTTTTTATACAAACTTTTACAATCTATTCCAGAGCCACGCACTATACCTCTTTAGGATTTTTTACATCTTTTTTTTCAAAATTTCTTTCTAAAAGAATATAAGATGCGGCTTTAAATATGTTATAGTAATATTCATAAGAGTGGTTAATAAAATTAGTAGTAGAATTTAATAACTACTTTCATGTGTATTTTCATGATCTATTATATAGCCACATTTTATGTCTTTTTAGAATTTATTGCTATTTGTATCTTTTTTTCAAATTTCTTGAATACCGTCATAGCATTGCATCCTATATACAGTCAACCCTCCATAAATGCAACTTCCTTAAATGCATAACCTCTCTAAATACATAAAAATTGTCTGGCCTATTGATGGGCCTAATAAATAAATGCATATTCCATATTTTGCAAATACATATAATTTTTTTAGCCCATAGATATATTAATCTCCTCAAATGCATATCACATGGTGATCGTCATACAGGAGCCAATCAAATACCAGTAATAGAGTAATGAATATCATAGATAATCATCTGATTGGCTAATCTTTATGGGCCTACCGCTCTAATATTTCCAGAAAGCAACACAAATTTCATACGATAAAGTTTATAAATTAATAAATATACAAAAGAATTAACTTATTTCAAATATATAAAGGATATATAGATATATGTAATGTAAAGTAAGCCCAAACACATTAATACAATCTATGATCTATAAACAAAGGCTAATGACCTAAACACAATGCAAGAACCAAACATATACAAGCATTAAACCCAGACCTTTTACAGTAAATCTGTTCTTATTCAAATTCAATATTTAGTAATAAAAGTTTTTTAAAAATCTAATTCAATAAGGCAATTTGAACAAAAATGTTTCCACCTATTATAATTTAAGATCATGCAATAAACGATAGGTTATTTTGTCTTCTAAGTAAAGTTCGTCAAGATTAAAATACTTTTTAAATTCTTTTGCATAGTGTATATTGACGCTGTTCTAAAGCTATGAATGTTTTTTGCGACTATTCTTTGCCATGAATATTTTTTGCGACCATTCTTTGCTTTGCACTATTAAAAAGTATTTAAAGTATATAAATAAGTTACCTGGGGTTAATCAGACAATCTATACACAATTTAATGGAGTTGCTCCACAGAATCTTGCAATCGATTAGATGTTATATTGAGTATAAGGGCGTGAGTGCAGATTTGATTTTTCACGTGCAACTTTATCACCAGATTTTTTTATTTAATTGTGTGAATGTCTAGTTTTTTTCTAGTCTATTACCAATTTTTTTTAAAAAAATGAAATGGAGCATTTGTGAACAAAGTAGCAAAGAAACTGTTTTTGATAATCAGTCTATTTAGTAGTAAGAAGTAATTTTTCACTTTACTATCGCTTATTTTGGTGAGTCTGAGCTAAGGTAATGATTGGCAATGGTAAGCAATGTCAAGCTCCACAAGAACCCATTTGTTGAACTTAGTAGCATCTTTATCACTTCATGAATGACTAAATAATTGATTTTTTTTGAAGCTACATGGATCTCTCCTCGATGACCTGTTTCAGTATACTTAGACATTATAGCTTGGTTAGAGATTATAAGTTGGTTTCTTATAGGCATAGTAGCTTCAATACGTCAAGAGTGGGTTTATAGACGGTTAGTTCGAATAGTATAGTTTTTTTTTAAAGATATAATATTTTAGTTATAGAAGGTGAGTCTATAACGATAGTGAACCGATTCCTATATGTTTTTCATTATATTTTAATAAAGTCATTTGTCATTTTATTGGCTTATTGGGCAATAAGAATTGTATTCTTGATAGATTGAATTCAAATAGGGATCGAGATTTGAGAGACACCAATATTGTCATAGTACTGTACTGTTATAAGTTAACAATATAGTAAAATAAAAAGTGATTATAGGATTATAAAATAGTGAACTAAAGTTCTTAATGGGATATGTAAATACGTATATATATTGTAAAAGGGTTAATTGCACCCCGGTTGATGCTGCGGTCTCAAGGTAGTACAGTTCTAATAATTCATTGAATCACACAAATCACGAAGATCGTGGACAACATAAAAATTTGCACAAGTTGTAATGATAGTTATAAATTACAATCATGCCAAACATCCACATAATTAAGTAAATAATGGTAATCAAGAGTAAAATAGAAAAACAAAAAAATAGTTAGTATAGTCCAAACTTACTGTTATTACTGTAATCACGCTATATGAAAAATAATGTATAAAAGCAGCAATACTTTCCCTTCAAATAAAGACAATGCTTGGAGTTCAAAAACCTTCAAAATAAGAGTAGAAGTATTTCTCTACTAATTCCCCAATAAGTAAAAACCTAAATACGATAGAAATTAGTAACCAAATCCCATAACCTATATACAGAGACCTGTAATATAATCTAGAGCTCTAATTGATCCTAGTTACTCAGAGTCTTTCCACACCTCGATCGTAGCTTTACCACTATTAGGGTTTAATTAAAGTGTTAAGTTGGTATTAGTATAGTATTGTAGCGTATTTGTATATTACAAGGTTTTACAATTTCACAACGTATATACATATGTACATATCATATGTTAAAATATAAAATATTATTTGTTAATAATCATTTCACGTGACATACATATGCTATATTTCTATTGGTTATTCTATAAATGCAACCCTCTCTAAATGCATAGCTTGAAGCCGGTCCCAAAGGTATGCATTTATGGAGGGTTGACTGTACTTTAAGATTACTACTAATTAAAACTATTTAACCCATTGTCTAGAGCCACACCCCTTTTAGAATTATTATTTCTATATATACTAATTTGTATATATAATTTTATTAACCATACCATGCCTATACTATATTAGGATTTTATAATTTTATTAACCATACTATACCTATACCATATTAGGATTTTATTTCCTTATTTTGATTAGTGCCTTCAAATTTATGGAAAAAAGTTATGATTTTACGATAAGTCGTACACAACAAAATGTATCATTATCAAATTACGACAATCATTTGAACTATGGCAAAATAAGTTACTTTATTGTATATTTTTTATATGGATACATAGCCATTTTATTGTGTGATTGGTTCACTTCTAATTTGTGATATGCAAATTTGTTCACCTATAGCAGGTGAACAAAACTTGTGTATTACAAATTATAAATAGCCCAACAAGGCACAAAAAATAATTAGACTGAATAATCTATTAATTAAAATTATATACAATCTAAAACAATATATACTGGTTATTAGTCATGTTGATAACGGAATAGCAAGATTAGTCTTCAAAACTTTGATTACTTTATTGGAAAAAAATGATCGGTCAAAAAGGAAAATAAAAATAAAAAAAATAAATAGATGCTTATGTATAGTGCGAATTCTAATTGTAAACTATTTAATAAAAAGCCTTCATATATATTATTTCTGTTTTGACAAAACAACTGCATAAAAACTATTAATAAAAGACCAGATCGTTAGTTCAACTATTTTTGTTTAAGTTTGTAGATATTCAATAATACTGTTATATACGTGTCTTGTACAATACTACTACCTAATCATATTTCAGATATCAATCACCACTTCATGTGATCACATGAAATGTCAGAAATTTATAGTATAGGGATACAAATAATAAATTTAGGAGTATAAAAACTAGCCCCTAAAAATATTATATAATATTTTTTTTAAATAAAAACTATAAGAAAATTACTATTTGTATACAGTGTGTTTGAACACAGTTATTAATTTGTAAATCTGTAAATCAAAACAACTTTTATAAACGAAAAATTAAGTTTCTACTTTAGGTTAGGGTTAGGGTTGTTAAAAAGCTTGTCGGACCTGGTCCTTGAGTCGACTTCACACAGACTTTTTAGGACTGACTCAAGCTTGTTCTAGACAAAGCTCTATATGCATGTCTTTGTTCTAGAAGGGTATGCATGTGATTAGTTAATTTGCATCGAGATCGATTTGACCAAAATACAATACTGATTATTATTATTATATGCACAGACTTGACTCAAGGACCAAGTCCTAATCGAAGTCCCTATTTACAGAGTCAGAACTGAAAAGATCGGACTTTTAACAGCTCTAGTTAAGGTAAGGGTGTATTTAGGATTTGAGCAGATTATAGCTTATATCAAAATTTCACAAGAAATTTTTTTTGTTAGAATCCAAAAGGCAGTTTCATAAGCGAAATTTTGAAATATCAATAATATTTTGAAGAAAGCAATATATTAATTTTATATTATACCTGATCATATGATCTAATTGGCTCTCTATATGTTCATATTTAGATATATCATATACAAATAGAAATTTTCTTATTTTTATTATTATTATTTTTACAATTTATTAAGCAAAATCTTAATTTTATTTAGTAATAACAAAAAAAATTCTCTTTGAAAATATATAAACTTTTAAAAAACTTTTTAAAATTTTAATAGTAAAATTACAAAATAAATTTGATTAAAATATAATATCTTTATCAAAATTAAAGATAAAATATTAAAATTTAAAAATATTATTTATAAAAAGAATATCTTTAATTATATTTAATAAAAATAGGGGTTAAGCTTAAATAAATTTTAAAAAAATTTAAAAAGTTTTTAAAAATTATTTAAGTAGACAAATTTGCCTACTAGACAGTTTAAAGAATAATTATTGTTTTTAACAATTAATTAAGATAAGATATCTGTAATTTTGGTAGTATTAGCAAATTAAAATATAATAAAATATTTATATAAAACATAAACAGCTTTATTAAATTACATTATTGGTGTTTAATACTACTATAATTTTTGCTATAAGCTATAGTATAATGTAAAGATCAAATATAATACAAAATTTTTGTTTATTTTTTAAAATAGATATAATTCAAAAGAGTAGTTTTATTATAAACTCAGATTTTATGTTAATAATCTAAATCTCAAAGAAATCTATATTAAAACAAATAATCTAATTATAGATACTATAATTAACTAATTATATTTAAGCATATAACTAGAATGTAGTTTAAAAAATCAATTAATTATATTATAAAAATGCTAATTACAAATTTGTAATTGACTAATAAAAACTGATTATGTGTATTTAAACTAAACTTTTTATTAATTGTTTAACAATTACAAAAAAAAATAAAAAAAGCAAAAAAAATTAAAGTAAAAAAAAATTACAACTAGAAAAAAATAAAAAATTGCAACTAGAAATGTTAAAATCCAGAAAAAACTCTACAAAAAATTCTTTAAAAAACTAAAAGTCTACAAGAATTCTCTAAAAAAAGCTACCAAAAGTTATAAAGAAAATTCACAAGAATTTTTCAAAAATACTACTAAAAGTTCTAAGAAAGTCTACAAGAATTCTTCAAAAAAAATGTTGCTGAATGTTCTAAAGGAAATTTACAAGAATATTTCAAAAAAAAATACAAAAAGTTCTAAAAGAAGTTCATACAAAATTTTCTAAAAAATGCTACTAAAAGTTCTAAAGAAGTATACAAGAATTCTCCAAAAAAAAATATCAAAAGTCCTAAAGAAAGATCACAAAAAAAAAAATACTAAAGGTCTTAAATAAAGTTTACATATAATTCTTTAAAAATGTCTTCAAAAATTCTAAAGAAGTTCACAAGAAATTCTTTAAAAAAAAATACTGAAAGTTCTAAAAAAAATCTACAAAAATTTTTTAAAAAAGTTGAAAGTCCTAGAAGTCTTCAAAAAATACCAAAAGTTCTAAGCAAAGTCTACAAGAATCTTTTAAAAAAAATACTAAAAGTTCTAAAGAAAGTTTAGAAAAATATTCAAAAAAAATATTAAAAGTTCTAAAAAAAATCTACAAGAATTTTTTAAACCAAAAATTCTAAGGAAAGTTCACAAGAATTCTTTAAAAAAACTACCAAAAGTCCTAAGAGAAGTCTATAGGAATTCTCTGCCAAAAGTTTTAAGAAAGTTTACAAGAGTTTTTCAAAAAAAAATACTGCCAAAAGTTCTAAGTAAAGTCTATAAGAATATGTTAAAAAAACACCAAAAGTTCTAAAAAAAGTCTACAAGAATTCTTCAAAAAAACTGCCAAAAGTCTTAAAAGAAATTTACAAGAATTTTTCAAAAAAAATATTGAAAGTTCTAAAAAAAAATTCACAAAAATTTTTTTAAAAAAAAAGATAAAAGTTCTAGAAAAGTTTACAAGAATTCTTTAAAAAAAAATAAAAATAAAAAAATACTAAGATTTAGAGAAGTCCACAAGAATAATGCCAAAAGTCTTAAGAGAAGTCTACAAGAATTCTTCAAAAAAATGCCAAAAGTTTTAAAAATATTTACAAGAGTTCTTCAAAAAAATATTGCTGAAAGTTTTAAGAAAAGTTTACAAAATTTTTTCAAAAAAGCCACTAAAAATTCTAAGAGAAGTTTACAAGAATTTTTTTAAAAAATATTACCAAAAGTTTTAAAGCCTACAAGAATACTCCAAAAAAATGCCAAAAGTTCTAAAAGAAGTTCATATAAAATTCTTTAAAAAAAAAAATACCAAAGTTCTAAAGAAAGTTTACAAGAATTCTTCAAAAAAACTGTCAAAAATCCTAAAAGAAGTTTACAAAAATTCTTCAAAATAAACACTAAAAGTTTAAGAAAGTTTACAAAAATTCTCCAAAAACTGCTGAAATTTCTAAAAGAAGTCTGTAAGAATTTTTTTAAAAAAATACTGAAGTTCTAAGAGAAGTTTACAAGAATTTTTCAGAAAATTATTACTAAAAGTTTTAAGAGAATTTATAAAAATTCTTTAAAAAAAAAAAATGCTAAAGTTCTAAGAGAAGTCTACAAAAATTCTTTAAAAAAAAATATTGTCAAAAGTTCTAATAGAAGTTCACAAAGATTTTTCAAAAAAAAAAATACTAAAAGTTTTAAAAAAAGTTTACAAGAATTCTTCAAAAAAGCTATCAAAAATCCTAAGAAAAGTTTACAAGAATTCTCAAAAAAAATACTAAAAGTCCTAAGAGAAGTTTACAAAAATACTTTAGAAAAACTGCCAAAAGTTCTAAAAGAAGTCTACCAAAAATTCTAAAAAAAAATTTACAAAAATTCTTCTAAAGGAAGTTTATAAGAATTCTCCAAAAAAAATACTGAAGTCTTAAAAGAAGTTTATAAGAATTTTTCAGAAAAAATATTGCCAAAAGCTCTAAATAAAATCTATACAAAATTCTTTAAAAAAAAATATCAAAAGTTCTAAAAGATAAATTTATTTATAAGAATTTTTTAAAAAAACCACCAAAGTTCTAAAAGAAGTTTACAAGAATTCTTTAAAAAAAACACTAAAAGTTCTAAGAAAGTTCACAAGAATTCTTTAAAAAACTGTTAAAATTTTTAAAAAAAGTTTGTAAGAATTTTTCAAAAAAAAATGCTGAAGTTTTAAGCAAAGTTCACAAGAATTCTTCAAAAAAATATTACTAAAAGTTCTAAGAGAGTCTATAAAAATTCTCTAAAAAAAAAACTCTAAAATTTTAAAAAAGTCTACAAAAAAAAATACTACCAAAAGTCCTAAGAGAAGTTCATAAAGTTTCTCCAAAAAAAAATGCTGAAGTTCTAAAAAAAAAATGCTGCCAAAAGTTTTAAAAAAAGTTTATAAAGATTCTTTAAAAAAAATTATGAAGTTCTAAAGAAAGTTTACAAGAATTCTCTAAAAAAACTCATTAAAAATTCTAAAGAAAGTCAACAAAGATTCTTCAAAAAACAATATTGAAAGTTCTAAAGTCTACAAGAATTTCTAAGAAAAGTTTATAAGAATTTTTCAAAAAAAAATACTGAAAGTTCTAAGAAAAGTCTACAAGAATACTTCAAAAAAACTGCTAAAAGTTCTACAAAAAATTTTTAAAAAAGCTATCAAAAACCCAAGAAAAGTTTAC
>CAJVQC010000089.1:0-17223 GCA_910592285.1 Racocetra persica | reverse complement strand
ATGAAAAATAAAACTAGTTCCAAACTCTGCAATGTATTTGAATTTTGTAAATTTATTTTAATAAAACTTATCTTGTTATAGTTACAAACAATCTTTAGAATGACTCAAATTACAGCTGAGATATCATAGGAAAAACACTTAAATAATGCTAAAAAAATTTGCAAAACTGTTATCATGAATCATATTACTAATTCAAATAATAGTAAAACAACAATAATACATTGTGAAAACCAATTAGAATCAAGCTTTGAACAAGAAATAAGATAAACAACCCAATTGCACTTGATCTTAATAAAAATATATATATTCTGGTACTTGATAATGGTGAGATGCCTAACAAAAATGATTATGATACTAATAATTATGATAATAATAATTATTCCAATAATGAAGATGAAAAAATAACAAATGATGAAGCTATTATCAGAGAATTGACTAAAGATAGTAATAATAAAAATGAGAATCTTGAAGAGTTAACTACAACTTCTTATAATTTTTTATATTATATACCAAATTTCAATTACATATAAACTTTAAGCTGAATTGATTTTTAAATTTTAACAGAGCTTAGACTAAAAGAAACAAATCTGTAAGACAGATTTTTTTAAAGGTTATTTGTATCTGAATTATAATTACTTTTATATTTTATATATATTAAGAGTAGTTATTTTTTGCTGTTTAGTACTGTAGAAAGAAAAAATTATAATTACAAAAAATCTAAACGCTATGAAACTAAATGTGAATTAATAAAAGTACTTTTACTGTAAAAATTAACTTACAATTTATTTTTGTAAAAGATTTTGTCTTAAAATTTTCTACTTAATAAACATTAGATATTAAGTAAAACAAAATATTACTACTAAATATCACAATACCTGTCATAGATAGTATATAAACTGTATATCTGAAATTATTTTGGTATTGATATTTGATATGAAAATATCAAAAATATTTAGAAATCTACAATAATCTCTACATCAAGTATTTGACTATTCAGAGAGCTCTAACTCTAAAATTCTGTCAAAGAATAATACATTTCATTAAAGATGCCTAATCCAATCACATTTCATCTTAGATGTTCAATATAGGATTGATAAATTACACCTGTCAAATATATATAACATATATATAGTAAGTTGTGAGTAATGTGAATGATCTTTTTAAACATAATTTTCAGCCAAAAATTGCCATGAATGTAAGAATTAAATTTGAATATATTTGAAATCTGCTAAGAATAGTGATCCTGATAAATAAAATATTGTTGAAACCTGCTACTAAAATAGAATCAGTATTGGTAAAGATGAAAAAAAGGCATTTGAGTGATATTAAAAATCTGCTGAAGGTGGCAATTTGATTGGACAATTTAATGTTAGACCTTGCTATGACAAAAAAACTGATACAGCCAAGGATAAAAAAAAAGCATTTGAGTGGTATTTAAAATGTGCCGAGGATGGTGATCCTAATAGACAAATTATTGTTAGAACTTGCTACAAAAATAGAATAGATATTGATAAAGATGAAAACACGACATTTGAGTAGTATTTGAAATCTGCTAAAGGTGGCAATTCAAATGAACAATTTAGTGTTGGATTTTGTTATTAAAATAGTATAGGCACAGTCAAGGATAACAAAAAGGCATTTGAGTGGTATTTGAAATCTGCTGAAAGTAGCAATTCAGATGGACAATTTAATGTTGGACTCTGCTATTACGAAAGAACTGGTATAGACAAGGATAAAAAAAAGCATTTGAGTGGTATTTGAAATCCGTTGAAAGTGGAAATTCGATTAGACAATTTAATGTTGGACTCTGCTATGATGAGGAAACTGGTACAGCCAAGGATGAAAAAAAGGTATTTGAGCAGTATTTGAAATCTGCTGAAGGCAGCAATTTGATTGGACAATTTAATGTTGAACTCTGCTATTACAAAGGAACTGGTACAACCAAGGATTTGAAATCTGCTAAAGGTGGCAATTCGAATAGACAATTTAATGTTAGAGTCTGCTATTACGAAGGAATTGGTACAGCCAAGAATGAAAAAGATATTTGAGTGGTATTTGAAATCTGCCAAATATAGCAATTCGAATAGACAAAATAATCTTAGATTCTGCTATCATAATGGTATAGGCACTGCCAAAAATGAAAAAAAAAGCATTTGAGTAGTATTTGAAATCTGCTGAAGGTGGCAATTCAAATAGACAATTTAATGCTAGAATCTGCTACAAAAATGTATAAGCACAGCCGAGGATGAAAAAAAAGCATTTGTGTAGTATTTGAAATCTGCTGAAGGTGATAATTTGAGCAGACAAAATAATCTTGGATTATGCTACAGAAATGGAATAGGCACAGCCAAGGATTGAAGAAAAGCATTTGAATAGTATTTGAAATCTGCTAAAGATGGCAGTCCCAGTGTATAGTATAATCTTGTATTACTTTATCAATATAGTATAGATACTATAAAGGATGAAAAAAAGGTGTTTAAAGTATTTAAGATCAGCTGAAAATAGTGATTAAAATAGACAATATAATGTTGGGTTATGTTATCAAAATGGGTATGAACATCACCTAATTAGGAAAAAGCTATTGAATAGTTGCAAAAAGCAAAAAAATAATCATTTTCAAAAAGCTACTGATTATAGAAGTCTTGAAAATTCTTTAAAAAAATTATTATCTGATAATAATTTATTAATATCATGGATTCTATTTAATGAATTAGAATTCAGAACAATAATTGGAAAAGGCAGGTTTGCAACTGTGTATGCAGCTGAGTGGAAACACATGAGCATATTTGGTGGCACTTTAAATCAACTTGTTGCACTTAAATTATTTCATGGATCAAAAAATAGCTGCAAAGAACTTATAAAAGAGATAAATATTTAATAATTGAAATTTATGATTAATTAGTAATTATAAATTTAAAGTTAATTATGTATTCAAATATTGGAGCTAAAAACTCTACATTTTTACAATATTATGGAATATCAAAAGATAAAGATACAAATACAGTGCCTGACAAAAGTTTTTCTGCATCTGTAATTTCTGAAAGAACAGATATGGTGGCATAAAATTTCACGCAGAGATAGTATATCACATATATAGATCATACTAACCTTTCACAACAGGGTATATAGTAAAAATACCTATGCTGCTTATACACCCAATTTTTAGCCAAAAAAATATCTCTTCTTTTACATCAACGATATGAAATCGTATTTTTAGCAGTCTACCCAAAGGGCCCTAAGCTCTCAATGCATAAGATAGTGAAGCAGGTTCATTGCAATGAAAAAGCAGTGAGATATTGGGTAAAAAGGTGGCAAAAAAACAAAGACCTAAGTGACAAAATAAGGTCAGGTCACAAAAAGGCCACCACCCAAAAGCAAGACAAATAGATTTTGGGGCTAGCAAAAGAAAACAAAGATATCACAGCCCCAGAAATCTCTAGGAGCTGCTAAAGAAGAATGTAGACATTCATGTGCGCACTATTCAACAGTGCCTTGGTGAAGGTGGGCCCGCTACTACAGAAAACTCTTAAAATCTTTGATCAGAGAGAAGTATAGAAAAAATGCCTCTTGTAGGTAAAGAAGCATAGAGATTTTGACTAGAATTCAGTAATATTTACAGACGAAAGTACCTTTCATTGAATCAATAGCTAAAAAGGCTTGGCAGTTCTCGAAAAAAAAAAATAACCTGTTCTGTCAAGCACCCATTGAAGGTTTACGTATAGCACTGTTTTTTTTCTTTGGGCTTTGGCAGGTTAGTCTGCTTTATGCATAACCTTAACATGCAATATATGACTATCTTGTATAAAATGGGCCTTCTGCCTTCCACTAAGGTCCTTTTTGATGAACATTGCAATAATTAGATTTTGCAAGAGGATAATAACCTGAAGCACCATTCAAAAATCGTGAAGGCATAGAAGGAAGAAAATAACGTTAAAGTTCTCCCCTGGCCGTCGATATCATCTGACCAAAACCCGATAGAGAATTTCTGAGGGTTATGAAAATGAACCTGGCAAAAAAAAATTAGAACCCTTAAGAGTCTAAAGAGCGAAATAACAAAAGAATGGAACTCCTTATCTAAGGAGTATGCGGCAAATTAGTTAGTAGTATGAAAAGTCACATTGAAGCCTAATCGAAGCTAAGAACAATTATACAATACGTTAATAATCATATATTTTTATGTAGTTTTTAATAAAAAAAAAATTTTACCTACTATACATTCTTGCTGAGTTAGGGGTGTGAAAAAACTTTTGTCAGGTACTATAAATATATTTTAGTTATACAATACGCACAAATAGAATCTTTACATAAGAATCTTTACAAAATAGCACAAATGAAATAGGAGAAAAAATTAAAATTATTATCTTACATTGCTTCTGATCTTAAAATTATTCATTTAAATAATATTATTCATTGTGATTTACATAGTGGCAATATATTTCAGAATAATTTATATAATGCTTATATTGGTGATTTAGGATTTGCAATATCGATTAATAAAACATTAGACAAAGAATCAGAGGAAATTTATAGTGCTTTACTGTATATAGCTCCCAAAGTTTTACAAGGAAAACCATTTACTAAAGCATCAGATATTTATTTCTTTGGAATAATTAAGCAGGAGATTTCTTCTAAAATTGTTATATTTTCTGACTATAAAGTTGATGATTTAAGATTAACAATAGAAATTCGAGAAGGCTTGAGACTAACTATTATTAAAGGCACAGCAACATGCTTCATAGATCTTTTGAAAAAATGTTAAGATAAAGGTCCAAAAAAATGACTATCAGTTATTAAAATTCATGAGACTAATTTAAAATAAAAAAATATTTCTAAAATTTTATCTGAATTTTTAAAATCTGATAAAGAAATGGAAATTAAAAATAATAACTTTAATATAGAAGATAGTACAATTCATACTACTAAATTTATTAGTTATATTAACCAAAAATCACCTGAATACTTAAATGAAGAAGTTATTTCTAATAATAATATTTATATTAAAGATATTTAAAAGAATCAGATTCCATTATTGTAATATGAAAAGATTATAATAAATAACTAGAGGATGCAGATATAGGTGGCTTCGCCACCCAGTTGAGGCTGTTATATATTATTTCTTAAAAGAAACAATATATAATAGTTAAATGAGATTATATCAGTAGATTTAGATATATTTAAAATTTTTAATTAAGATTTTATTGTATATAAACATACATATAAAATATAAATATATAGTATATTGTTTTATTCGATATTTATTTTTTTAAAATACTTGGATATGGGATTCAATAATTTAAAATATAGATATGAAATATGTTTTATATATAAAGTCAAAACTGGTGCTAGTTATTATAAGGATAAATTTTACATTGTAAAAATAAAACTTACGTGTTTAAAAAATTTATTTACTAAGAACAGATGCATTAGTATGGTTGATTTAAATTAGGATATAGAAATATTTGAGTCAAGTATTAAAGTCTTTGTTTACTGCAGTTAAAGTTAGGTAGAAGTTTGTCTGATTGGCTAATATATTCAATTTAATTTTACATTATTTATACAGTTTAGAGTATGTTTTTAAAAATACAAAAACTAATTATAATGAAATAAAAAAAGCTATATAGAAGGTTTTATTAGGGCTGTAGGACTTCATAGCAAAAATAAGATCTAATTCTCATTTGTTTAAAAAAGTTTGTATAGTAATAATTTCTCAAATCCTGATAAAATCAACCTATTACTAAGCTAATTTTTTTAAAAAGATAAAAATTAAATCTTATTTTTAACTATTGAATTCTACAGCTTTAATAAAATCTTCTATATAGCTTTACTTTATTATGGTTGGTTTTTGTTTTTTTTTAAAAAAAGTCTTCTAAGCTATATAAATAATGTAAAATTAAATGTAAATTATTAGCAATCAGACAAACTTATATCTATGACAGTTAATGAAAGATTGGGTTCTAAGTATTTATTGATTATTTGTTTTATTAATAAATTAAAGTATAATCAGTTTGATAGCAATAGTATTTATATTAAGTAATAAAACGCACAATAAAATATCATAAGGTTAACACCAGCCATTAGGGTGTCTAATGCATATTTAATTACAAACATAGTGCAGATGTATAGTGAAAATCATTAAACAAATTTTTTTATAATTAGCATTGGCGTAGTGGTAGCGTAAATAGTAAAAACATATAAAATTTAGATTGCAATAACTCTTGAACAAGCGAACTTATACAAATAAAACTATATCTGTCAGGTTTATTTTAGTGTACTTTTTAAAGTTACAACACCTTTTTAATCTATTTTTATTGATTAAAATGTAGTGAAGAATCCAAATTTTTATACAAAATGATCATTTGATAATTTAACCTCCATAAGATTTTGTTTGATATTTGTCTTTCGTTTATTGCCAAATTTGCTTGAGCAAATACATTTTAATTTGATGTATTGTATTTTTGTGTATTTCCGTGAGCACCACTTTTCCTTTTTAAACTAAAAAGAAAATTGTTTATTCTAACATTTTTAAATAGTACTTGTACTAGCACTAGTACTTGTATGACACATATCAGTTCTAGTGCAGTTTTAGTACAGTTCTGTGCTGTTTCCTCCAAATTTTTTTACCAAATCCATATTGTATTTATAGTTTTTTTTTTTGAAGTTTTGCACTTTATTTGGTAGACGGCCGATTTTAACTTCAGTTAATCAATTTAAATTGATTTTTGCTTCAATTCAGAGCTTACTTCAATGATAAAATTTAGGATTTGAGGATCATAGTATTAAGAAAGTGTGCGACCAATTTATGGATGCCTAATTAACGGAGAAAAAAACCCATTAGAGCACAATATATCCGCTCAAACTTTTTGATTTTTTGACTTTAATAAAATTAACTTGATAAAATTATGCTTGATAAATTATACTCTTTTCATTAGGAATTTACTAAATTTGATAGATTCTATATATTTATACCTTTCTTTATACTACTATAATTTTTGGAGTTTGCTAGCGAACGGAAGAAATTGATGTTTTGTGTTATGCTGATTACACAGCATTTCTGCTAAAGTTAGGTCTGACCTATAGTAATTACACAAATTTACAAATTAAATATTTATTAATTTTGATGCATTGTTATTTATGAAAATTTTAATTAAAAATATATATTGTGATTTAACATTATTTAATAATTTTTTTAGTCAAGTCAACAAGTTGAGATGGAGCACAATAGTATTTTATAGGATACAAATATGATCAATAGATGGTAATTATTCATATTTTATTTTTAGAAGTAATTAGAAAATGATCATAAGGTGGCTTCACTGCCCATAATATGCCAAGATAATAAAATTGGTTTATTCTTATTTTTATTTTAGAATAAAAATTTTTCTTAAGTTCCATCTTAAATTTAAAGCATTTTTTTACTGTTATTAGATGTTCTATCTTGAATTTAATACACCAATTTGAGCTCCTCCAGGGCCAAAGCTGATATTGTAACAATTTAAATTTATAATTCTACCCTTTTAGTATAATTAATTATCTAACTAAATTAGTATTGTAATTGTTAAAGCCTAGAAGAAGACAGTGTGTATATGTTAGCACAATAGTATGGTATTTCTGATATCATAAAGTATGCTCCAAAATGTATTCTCTTTTATATTAATCTAAATGTATAAAAGTAAAACATTTATTTTAATAAACAGGAAAACCTTATTCTCTTACTAAAGTAACATAGATATAATAATATTCTCCTTAATTTCACACCATCAATAAGCCATCCTAATAGAATTACTATACTCTATAAAAGCCTTCTATTATTTATTCTACCCAACTTCTAGTAGTAGTTAGTGCTATACTGCATATTTATTATGTGTTGCTCTCCCAACCATCCATTACAATATATTAGATTTAAAGTATTTTCTTTCTGTCATTAAATGTTATAATGAACACAATTTGAGTTCAAGTAAACACAAGTCAGATTTAAATGAACTTAATCTGAGGTTTATTTGAACCCAAGTTGGGTTCAAGTAAACCTAATTTGGGTTTATTTGAACCCAAGTCACAAATTAAGAGATAAAAAATTAAATCATACCCTGGGCATTACCCGAATCTGAGATCTAGTATATATATTAAAACACAAATATCTATCATGCTATTTACCAATTGAAAGTTTTCAACACATATTGTTTGTTAACTGTAGTCAGGTAAGAATTTGGCTGAAGAATTATAGAAGTTGTAATGTTTAATATAAAATATTTATTTACTTTCCAAATTTGGCATTAGCAGAGCTACAGGAATCCAAAGTTATTGCTAGAAAGTTAGATAGGCTTACTGAAAAGTCAGTGTATACTTTTACAAGTGTAGTCTACTCTCAAGAGTTCAAGAAATCAATCAAATATTCTTGTAAAGAATATCTGAAAATGCTTATCCTTCTTCAGAACAAGCTTTTTAGAGAAGATGCAATCCTTACAAATTTTTATTGTGAGACCAAAATTAAATTCATAACTACCAAAGTGTCTTTGTCTAGTTGATGTTTCTAATATTATACTGAAACCATAAATATTTACCTGCAGTTGGCATGAACTTTTAATCTGTTAAACCTTTAGGAACAATATAAGGTATGATACCATAAATATCACATTATTTAGCTGGTAGTGGTTTATGATTTTAATAGTAAATAAGTTCATAATTTTAGTAGCTAGTAAGTCACAATTTTATTAATGGTAGGTTAGTGATATTACACTTGGTGATTCATAATTTCAACAGTAGTTATAGTGGTGTTCATAATTTTAACAGTAGGTATATTTGTGTAATTTCAATAGGTTTAAAGGTAGATCCGCCTCATTTCACTGACACTCATTTTGTAGATATAGCATTTCACTGACAAACAATTCAACTACATTATTTCACTGGCACTTAATTCACTGACAAGCTTAATGCACTGATACTTAATTCACCAACAATCAATCAATTCACTGAAAAGATTAATTTACTTAATTGTTGGTGAATTGAGTGTTAGTGAATTGAGTGTCTGTGAATTAAATATCAGTATATTAAGCACAAGTAAAATGAACATGTTGGTGAATTGATTGTCAGTAAAATGCTGTTTTTACGAAATGAGTATTGGTAAAATAAACAGAATAGTTTTTTTTTACAGTAAATAATGACACAAATCAATATCCTATCGAACGTTAATTTTAACTAATTCACTTACTTTTTTGTCACTTGTATAGTTAGTAAGTTCTTTATATACGATTTTTTTTTTTTTAAAGTAAATAATGATACAAATCAATGCTCTATCGAATGCTAATTCTAACTAATCCACTTACGTTTTTGATATCTATATAGTTTATAAGTTCTTTACATACAATATTTTTTTATAGTAAATAATGATACAAATCAATGACCTATCGAATGTTAATTCTAACTAATCTACTTACTTTTTGTCATCTATATAGGAGGTAAGTTCTTTAAATACGATTTTTTTTTACAGTAAATAATGTTACTATATCGAATGCTAATTTTAACTAATCCACTTACATTTTGGCATCTATATAGTTTGTAATTTCTTTACATATAATATTTTTTTTACAGTAAATAATGATACAAATCAATAACCTATTGAATGTTAATTCTAACTAATCCACATACTTTTTTGTCACTTCTACAGCAAGTAAGTTTTTTATATATAACTTTTTTTTTTTTTTACAGTAAATAATAGTACAAATAAATGCCCTATCGAATATTAATTCTAACTAATCTACTTACTTTTTTGTATGTTCTTTATATATGACATTTTTTTACAGTAAATAATAATACAAATCAATAATCTACCGAACATTAATTCTAACTAATCTACTTACTCTTTTGTCACTTCTACGGTGAATAAGTTCTTTACATATGATTTTTTTTTTTTTTACAGTAAATAATGGTACAATCAATGCTTTATCGAACATTAATTCTAACTAATCTACTTACTTTTTGTCATCTATATAGGAGGTAAGTTCTTTATATACGATTTTTTTTTACAGTAAATATTGATACAAATCAGTGCTCTATTAAACGTTAATTCTAACTAATTATTTACTTTTTTGTTACCTGTATAGTTTGTAAGTTCTTTACATACAACATTTTTTTTTACAGTAAATAATGATACAAATCAATAACTTATTGAATATTAATTATAACTAATCCACTTACTTTTTTGTTATTTCTATAGCAATTAAGTTCTTTATATATGATAATTTTTTTTTATAGTAAATAATAGTACAAATCAATGCCCTATCGAACATTGATTTTAACTAATTCACTTGCCTTTTGTCATCTATATAGGAGATAAGTTCTTTACTATAACTTTTTTTTTTACAGTAAATGATAATACAAATCAATGCCTTATTGAACGTTAATTCTAACTAATCTACTTACTTTTTTGTCACCTATATAGTTTGTAAGTTCTTTACATATGACTTTTTTTTTTATAGTGAATAATGATACAAATCAATGACCTATCAACATTAATTCTAACTAATCTATTTACTTTTTTGCCATTTCTATAGCGAGTAAGTTCTTTATATATGATTTTTTTTTTTATAGTAAATCATAGTATGAATCAATGCTCTATCAAACGTTAATTCTAACTAATTCACTTATTTTTTGTCATCTATATAGAAGGAAAGTTCTTTACATATAATATTTTTTTTACAGTAAATAATGATACAAATCAATGCTCTATTGAACATTAATTCTAACTAATTTACTTACTTTTTTGTTATCTATATAAGTTTGTAAGTTATTTACATATTTTTTTACAATAAATAATAGTACAAATCGAATACCAATTCTACTAATCTACTTATTTTTTTGTTACCTATATGGAATGTGAGTTCTTTATATTTGACTTTTTTTTTTGGGTCCACCTCATTTACCGATACTTATTTTATAGACATAATATTTAAATGACATGTTCATTTCACTGACACTTAATTCACTAATATTTAATTCACTAACAACTAATTTACTGATACTTAATTCACTGACAAGCTTAATTTACTGACAGTTCAATTTACTGACAATCTTAATTCACTAGCACTCAATTCACCAATACTAAATTTACCAATAATCAATTTACCACACTCAATTTATCAACAATAAATTCACCAACACTTAATTCACCAACACTTAATTTACCAACAATCAATTTACCAACACTCAATTTACCGACAAAGTAATTATACCAGAATTATGTTTACTATAAGGTTAGTGAATTAAGCTTGTCAGTAAATTGAGTATCAGTAAATTGATTGTTGGTAAATTAATTGTTAGTAAATTGATTGTTGGTGAATTGATTGTTAATGAAGTATTGTGTCTACGAAATAAGTATCAGTGAAATGAGCAGAACCGGTTTGCAACAATAAATAGTTTATTATTTTAATAGTATATAGTAGTAGGTTTGTAAATTTAACAGTAAATTGCAATTTCAATAGTGAATAGTTCATAACTCAAACAAAGAGTATATTCATGATTCAACAGCAAGTAGATTTGTAATTTAGCTAACAATTTTGGTAATAAAAAAAATAGCAATCCGATATCACACGATAAGACAATTAAGTTAGAGATTTTAACTTTCAGAATTTTGGCATAGATACAGGAGTAGCCAAATATTTATTTTAATATCTGTCTGCTTTGTCTAATTTTGGCAATTGATAGAATATAATAATATCACCATATATCAATTAGTAATGCTTTTGATACAATTTGATAAACTGTTTTAAAGCATCAATAGTATTTCAATCTATTATCCATTTATCCATTTATCTATCAGATATCTGAATCTGAATTTATTCAGATATCTGTTTTACTATTAATATCTAGATAATTATCTGATTACCCTTCAGATTATCTGAATATTTGGGTGATTTAGATTATCTAGATAATTAGATACAGATAAACGGATAACAGATTATCTAGATTAAAACTCTAATCATCACTACTCTATATCCAAAATACAATAAAAACATAAGATACAGTGAAGCCTACTTGAAAAAAAGCAAAAAAGAAGAACTAGGATCTTATTGCCAGCATTTATAACTAATGATACTTATTTACATGACTATAAGCTTCATTTAGATTATTCAATATCTATATTTTACCTCACCCTTAATATATCCTTGAACCTTGTTATTTATATAATTTGATTTGATCTATTTAATTAATAAACTCTGATATATAATTAATTTTATTATTCATGTGCAAAGCCAATTTTATTTTATAAAGTTGTCATATTATAATTCAAGCTAACTATTGGAATTAAACTGGTCATATATTCGAATTGCCCTCTCAAACAATAGTAGCACTACTTTGTAACTACATTTTAATTGCAATTTTATAATATTAATTATATTTGTATAGCTTCTGATACACTTTATATAGACAAACATTAACCAATTCTGGTTATAAAAAATTTTAACCTGATTTATTTAAAATCTAATTCAATAATTCCAACAAAATAAGTCAATTTAGAATTCTGTCTTATAAAAAAGTTGATCATATTTTTATCATAAATATTGCATATACGTACTTGTAGAATTATATCTTTAAATAATAGAAACTATTCAGCCCAACAATTCACATTGCAGATTCATAGTGTTTTTATAGTAAACAAGGAGATATAATGCTTTTTTTACAAGACTGTAGCAACTTACTCCAATTTGAAATTCACATCTGAGCTTAGCTCACATAGTCTATTATATTAAATTCTGAATAATGCATTATAAGCAACAATAACAATGCAATGAATAATAAAAAATTATTTACTTTAGATTAATACTTAGAGAATTTTTATAATACTATCAATAGAGTTAAATAAAATTAATTTAATCAAAATAATATAAATTAGATGACCATTTTTTATGTGTTATAACAGCTTGATCTTAGAATCTTCTTATTAATAACAATAGCAGAAAATATACATTTGCAAAAACAAAACCAATTTATTGTTACTTTTTTTAGTTTTATAACATCAAACTAGCAACTCCAGATAGATATTTTTGTTAAAAATTTATCCAAACAAATATATTTTATAATAATGATATATTGAATAATGAAAAATCAATTTACAGCACTTATCTGAAAAAAAATTATCAAAGCAAAGAAATAATCCACACCATTCAAAAGTTTTTTTTCTTTTAGTAATATATACTGTATATTTTGAATAATATATTTATATTACACTAACAATTATTTAAGATATTAAAAAATATTACATACTTTTTGGCAATAGATGAAACAAGTTTTCAAAATCTGTGGAAAATATGATAATTCAATTAAAGGATAAAAATTAAATAATTATATAAGTAATCCCAAACCAGGTGATTTCACATATTTTACTACAATACCAACTGTTACAATTGAAGCTTGTCTTTTTTGTAAAGAAAGAACTACAAAACATTTAGAAGATACTCAAAGTGGTGGTTTTGATTTTTCTGTAAATTAGAATTTATGAAAGGACCTTCTTCATTCTGCAAAATTGTTTTTAATACACAAGTATTGGTATATAATAACTGAAATGATAATTATTCTTATATCTCTGTTTAATTATTATTTACTTTTGTAGTGCTAAAAATCTTAACATTATTTTATGTAGAGTTGGCATCTCATGCTAATCACAACCATTCAATATCAACTATGAATATTTACAATTCTCTTTACTAAAAGTTAGCTATTCAATATATATTATTAATAAACAATATATTACTACTGTTCTTCAAACTGTAATATTCTTAATTATACTTATGCATAGTCTATTCTCATTATAATGAAGTAATTCTCTAGAACAATTTATTATTATAATATATAATACTATAGCAGACATTTATTATAATAGACAGAATTTCTCAGCCCCAAACTATGTTATAATGAAGGTAGACTGTATTTTGTATTTAGATCATATATTTTTAAGATAAAATTTATTTATATTTATTTTATTTAATATATAGACCTCATTGGATGAAATAAAAATTAAAATCTATGTAGATAATACTTATTCTAATGATTCTCATACTGACGATTCATTTAAAATCATCTTTACTTTATTCTATTAATAGTAAGTGCTGCTGCATTTATTATACGAACTTTTATAAGATTAATATTGACTATATAACTAAATAATATTAATTTATTCTAATGCATTTTACATGTTCAAGACAAATATAAATTCTCAAATCACAGCATCTGAAGTATGTTACAACTACTTCTTGTTGTGACCAATTTTACACAACATAGTAGATTGTTTATTAGCTCCTTCTATTGGTCTTATTTGTTTCGCTTTGTATATTTTAATTTATCATTATTTTTATTATTATTTTTAGTGATTTAATATAACTTAATTTAATATAGTGGTGAAGTTGAATTAATATACATTAGTGAAACAAGCAAATTTCATAACCAAGATAATATTGCTCACAAGGCAGATAGAATAATTTTCATCCAAAATCCTCATTTGGAACTTCTATTTTTAGAAACTACTGACCATCATAGATTTAATAATAAATCTAGAGCTAGATGTGATTATTTTAAGGAATGAATAGAGCAATCAGGATATCAACCAAGATAGGCTTTACTTTTCCATGTGGATTAAAAGAAATTTTTTAAAAAGACATAGTTTCTTTTATTCATGTGCAAGGTTAGTCGCAAAAAAATTTTTTGATTAAAGTTTCTAATTTTCTAACCAAATTAATATATTATAATAATAGAAAATGCTATATACTACTGGACAATTTATACGCCATCCAAAGGAGTTTTATAATGCAACGAGTAAGCTTAACCTTTAATAAAAGTCATGTGATTATTTATTTAATAAATATTCTGTTGATCTAATTTTACAAACCACTTGACAATTTCTAAATAATTGTGATGCATCTTTGAACTCTTATTCTGTATTTTACACAAGAATATAATATATAAAAATATATTTTTTATCTTATTGGCAATGCATAGCTAATTATACCTTTAAACAAAGTATATATCATTGCAAAGCATCCTTTGTGTTTGTCAAAGAATTTTACCTCATCCTTCAAATAAGATTTGACCAAATTGGTTATCTATTAAGTGAATATATTAATTATCGTGTAATAAAAAATCATGCCTATTCAAAAAAAAAAGTGACTATACTTGTTTGATATCGACAATATCATTTTTAAAATTTAGATTTAAGATTTTTTTTTATCCATCATGACAAATACTTAAATTTTGACACATAGAATCTGAACAATTTATTTATTATCATTATTTGGAAGATGGTAGTGATTGACTGGTCTTTAAATGTATGCTCTTGTAGATTCCTTGTAGTCTGAAATTCTGGATCAATTAGACATTCATATGATTGGAAGATGTAATCAATTGCCCAGCTAACTTATTATACACTTTAAAGTACGTAACACTTCACTAATAAATTACTTGTGTATCTTTGTCATATTTGTCACACATGATAAACTGCATAAATCGTGATTTGTATTAAATAATTTAGATAATAGATTAAAATTTATTAATCTTTACTAATTCATATCAATTAGTTGGTGGAAATAAAAATTATTTGGATTAAAATCTAATTTAACTAATGGTTTTAAAGAGAATAGCAAATGAAATATGCTGCGAAAAGATTATCCAGTTGATCATCAGAACTGGATAAGAGCTAAAGAGTAAAAATAGCAAAACAGGACCTTAACCATTACAAAAGACAAGTAGCAAGGGTGGAAGCCCATGCAACAAGGAAAAGAAAGTTTCTAAAGGAAGATATGGAAGGCCAGCAAAGAAAAAGAGTAAAAATTTGCAAGACTACAACTAGAGTTACAAATGAATTTGAGGTGATGATTTCAACAGAAAAAAGGAACCAAGAACATGGACGCGTTTTGATGCAAGAGCTTAGCCCAGAAGCCTTAAAAGTAAGTTGGGCAGACTCTACAGAGCAGGAGCAGGCTAACAGAAACATGGTAGTTACAGATACTATGGAAGAAGACTTTGACCCAAACTTCTCGTCCATGAAGGTAGACGCGGAAAACTTGAAGAAAGAACTTTCTGGAATGAATGATGTAAGGTCAGGTGACCTCGTATGTGCAAGTAATGATAAGAACAAAGACCAGAAAATAGTGCAAAGAATAGATCTAATAAAAGTAATGATAGATAGTGGTCAGATCTTTTTACGAAACTGAGAAGGGGAAAGACAACTTATACCACTTTCGCCCCTATGAGTCAAATACACACGAAGAATGATAATGCTTTGATTTTTGATATTCAAAATTTGGGCAAATTTTTTACAAATGAGATTATCTCCACTATGTATGTGAAAATTGGGATGATTTTATAGCAGCCAAACCTCACTTTAAAAAAGGAGTTCATATCTACCTAGAGGTAGTTTTCAAAGATGAGAAAATGAAAAGATTTTATGTATCAGAAGGTTTGACAATTTTTAAGCAATCAATCTTTGGTTATATTCCAATGAATTTGAGAAGAAGTTATTTAACTATTAAACTTAAAAATATTCCTATGGGACATAGAGAGATAATATCAAAACAAATTAGAGAAGCATTTAAAGATACAGGAACAATTACGTCTATTAACCCTTGGTATATGAGGGAACACCAATAAGTACAAATCAGTAGATAGTCATTTTCGAGACTACCAATGATCCAGATTTAACGGAAAGAATATCAAGATATACACATGTAGATGAACAAAAGGTATTAACAGAATAGAGAGAATCTCTAAAATTATGTTTCTACTGTGATGAAGTAGGACACATAAAATAGAATTGTCCTGAATATAGAATGTTGGTAGAGCTTAGGCAAATGCAAAAGTCACATCGAGAAAAACGAAGGAAACAAAGAAATGAAACATGAGAACAAATCACTATTAGTACTCAGAACCCGTATAAAGAAAGTGTAGAAACTGAGGTAGAAGTATACATGTGTGCCTAAATTAGGGGTGATTTACGGCATTACGGCATGCCTATATTTTTTATATTTTCGGCATACTGCCTCAAATGCCTAAATGCCGTAAATAATTTCGGCTGCCGTAAATAATTTCGGCCGCCGTAAATAATTTCGGCCGCCGTAAATAATTTCGGCTGCCGTAAATAATTTCGGCTGCCGTAAATAATTTCGGCTGCCGTAAATAATTTCGGCTGCCGAAATTATTTTCGGTCGGTCTAATTATTTCCGTCTGCATGCGACCAATATT